>JAWNNB010001746.1:10600000-10835000 GCA_035043285.1 Drosophila subsilvestris
ACGCACTCGCAGAGGGTGACACACAGACACACAAAAAAAAAAAACATAGCACTAGTGCCTATAACTATGATAGATGAGGTGAATATTTTACTAAACGCAGCACTGCAGCAGCCGCCACACACATACACGCTTAGAGACAACTGCCAATATATGTACTCGTACTAGTAGGCCAATCGCAATGAATTGGCCAATCCTTGTCATGTCCGGCTACCATTTTCCTATAGAACTATCGCACTTTGATTTGTGATTGATCAGCAATTGAAAGACAGGTTCCTATAAGGTCTACACACGCACACAGACACAAAAGAAACGCAAGCACACAAGCACTCGCAGTTGAAAGTATCTGACAAACTATGAAATATGAAGGCATTAGAGAGAAGAAGTGCCACCACCCAAAAACCAGGACAGTACAGCCTCAAAAATTAGACACAAACTTGTACAACTGTCCCAGTTCCCCTTACTTGTTAATCTCTCTCTCTATCTCTATCTATCTGTATCACTCTTTTTGTTAACCCATAAGGCTTCAGCAGCTACTGCAGCTAAGCGTTTAATTTGTTTGAAATTTGAATTTAATTTGATTATGATTTAAGTTTCCCTTTTTGTTTTTCAACAAGCTTCATGAGAGATTTGTATGTAAAAACGAACAGCCGCCCCATACACAAGCAGCCACAAAAATGTTTCAACCTCACCCAAAAACATTTCAAACCCGTACACACTCTTATTGCCAATGTATGTATATCTTGTTCATGTGTATGGTTTTATTTCAGTTGCCAGAAGAGGAATGGCTAGCTGCAAATATGTTGTGTTAGTTCTCTGTTGTTTAGGCCAAAACGAAAACGAAAATGAAATCGAAATCGAAACCCAAACCAATACCAATACAAAACCGAACCGATAACTAAACAAAAAAATATGCATATAGCTACAGATATATGAATAGTAATATATAGAGAGAGAAGAACTCCCCCATACACAAGTAAAATATATTGAAAACAATCAAAGTATGCCATCGAATGATATTAATTGATATTAGCTAATCGAGCATAGCCGTAATAAAATAGATATTATCACATAATCATATAAGCCAACAAACAAAACACTTCAATGCGAATGCGAATGCAGGAGCAGCAGCAGCGGCAGAAACAAAAGAAGAAACCGAAACAGAGACAGAGACAGGAGCAGCGCAGTCAAAGAAATGAAACATAAATAATCTAATTATCTAGAAGAAGAAGAAGACGCAGCAGAAGGGAGGAAGAAGTCCCTCACAGACAAGAACACGATACCGATGATACTGATACCGATACCGATACCGATACCTAAGCAAGCATTAATCAACTTATAAATACAACACACAGACAGAAGACAGAGGAGACAGCTAACCTAGAAGGATAATCGTACAAGACAGGGGCATTCCTTCAATTTCAAGGAAGCCGACAGATATGGTACATAAATTGGGTAAATGGCAGTACATGAATGTGAAACATAAAATAGCCATACAAAAAAACGAACAACTAAAAGTGTAGCATATACTATAAATAGTTATAGAGATGGCTGATATATAGAGTATACAGCATATGCATTAAACGAACATGCTTATATAACATACTATACAAAACGGTATTGATAGAGAACCCTCTCACTCATACTCACACCCAGAAAAAAACTAAACAAAAACACTCACACTCCCCCCCCCCCCCCCCCCACTCAGACGAATAGGAATACTTGTACACGGTATTTACATACAGAGAAAAAAAACTATGGGCATATGGTAAATTATATTTATTGCATATTGTGTTGCATGTGTTGGATGATAAATCACATATAGATTTTCAAAATGAAAACCAATTAAAATGATGACAACAACAAATAAAAAATCCCAAGTAATAGAAATAGTATACATGGATATACACATACATACATACCCACATACATACATACATATATACATACATACGTGAGTGTATGATGTGCTTCGTATGCAACGGATAATTAAGCTTCAGATATTTTCCATGGACAGAGGTCGGGCACAATTTGCATTTGACACGCCCCAAAATCCCAAATTGTGGCTGTTAGGGCATTTTTTTAGTGAAATTTTTGGCAGCAAAAGAGGCTGAATAGAAAGGAATAGAAAGAGCATTTAGTTACTCGGGTGTTGGCCCGAGCACGAGTACGATATATGTATGTCTATTGATAATCGAATACACACACTCACACACGTACACATAGCCTAGTATGGATATATTTTTGTGTTAGCTAGATGGTAGATGGATGGATGGATGCTCACTCATTATGATTAGCCATGGTCGCAGAGTTTTAGCCGCGGATCGAAAGGGAGGAGACGGAGACCCACGGATACCCACGGATACCCACGGATAACCACGGAGACCCACACCATGTAACTGTAGACACTAGGGACAGTTGTACTGTATATTTAAATGTTTTTAGCACTAGAAATTAGAGAAACTACGAGAAGCATTGCATGTTTAACCAGGACGGCAAACGACTTAGATGTAGATGTGATTTTAAAGCGGGGGTGGGAATGTACTGGTATCGACTGGTATCGGAGCGATAGAGGCGCGAAGAGAAATGCATTTTTCTGTTGTCATTTCATTTTCTAGAAATTTTTTGTTATGTATCAAAAGCGGGAAAGAAAAATTTCATAATGTTGTTGACCAAACAAAAAAAAAAAAACCAAAAAATAAAACAAACAAAAAATAAATAAATAAATAATTTAAAGGGAAACCAAAACTGTTTCGGTGAAAACTTAAATTTGGCTATAAGAAAATGGAGAAGAAAAAGAAGTGAAGAACATTTATAAGAAAACAAGTTTATAGTTAAGAGAAAACCAAAAAAAAAAAAACAAAAAAAAATATTATCGGTTTGTTTGTTAATGTTTGCGCTACATATCAGTAAAGAGTTAAAAAAAATGGGTAGTTTGGCACATAGAAGAACTAGAGAAGAGTTGGAAACTAAATAGGAATTACGAGTAGCTGTGGAACGCGAGACGAGAGATGATCCAACAGGCGGACGATGACGACGAACTAAATAATATACAAATACAAACAAATATATATATATATATATATATATATATATATGAATAAATGCTGTAACTGTATGTATTTATGTTGTGTATCTACGAAATGTGCTAAGACATTTATATACGTCTATATATATATATATACACACATACATATACAAAGTATTTATAAACACGTGAAGACCCACATGAAACCCAGAAGCCAGTCCAGCGGGACCTGGGCCCCAGAAAAATTGTAGTCACCCCCCCCCACACACAAAAGACACCAAGAAAGAAGAACAATATTAAGAACCATAGCACCACGTGGTCAGATATGATTGCAATTCCCCCATCTAAGGTTCTGTTCCGATCATTACCAAGCTCAGAGCTCACTTGAGTCGCGTATTGGTCACGTTAATTTGATTCTGCAGCGCCTATGTGTTCGTTTGGTTTTGAGCTCCAAGCAGGGATTCCACACACTGAAATGATTGTAGTTATCAACCATAAACTACAATTACAAATTAGTCAATTCGAAGTGTAATTATTGAAATGCTGAAGGTAATGCAGGAGCAGTTAGCAAAATTTTGTCACACGCAGTGCGAAGGAGACGACGAGTCGCTTTCGGGGCACATAGCATAAATTGAAACTAAATGAAATGAGATCAACTTGCAAACAGGCAGAACCGAAATCAATCAAATAAAAGTATTATCTAAGATACAAAACAAGTAAACCAAATAGATATATACATATATATATATATACATATAGTATACACGAGTGCATGCATACATACATACATACGTATATGTGTTGGATGTGCAAACAGATCCCTTCGAGGCAAATGGCAAATGAATACTAATTATCCGAATTCTGAATGTGTTTCCGTATGTTTAATTGCACAATAATCTACATACATAGATACAAACCAAGCAGAACAGGATTTAATTTGAAGGCAGCCACAAAACTCAAATCAATTCTGAGAGACATACGTACGTACACACACACACACACACACACAAACATACATAAATATGTAAGTGTGGAAGGGATACGATTTCAGCAGAATACTCGCATTAGCCTAACACTAGAATCTAAAATGTACTAGCCTCGAGGGCCGGTGGAACCAAATCAAAGATACAGCAGGCAAGCAGACAGGCAGGCAGGAGGCAGCAGTGCAATACCCAACATATTTTTATGCAATAAACTAAAACAAAAACAAAAACAAGAAGGGCATGTTGTGCAATTAAAATTACACTAAGATTCCAAACAAATCAAATACAAATGTAGAAAAAAATCAAAACGATGAGCAAACAACCAAAAGCTGCTAATAAAACCAACATCCAAGGAAAACCAAAAGCGAAAGCGAAAACGAGAGAGTTTTTGAAAACAGAATATTCACACATAACTACAACACACACACAAACACACACACACACAAATGCATATATAGATATCGATATTATACGAAAAAAAAAAAAATATATATATATATATATATATACACATATATATGTATATGATAGTATATGTATATAGAGACGTAAAATATGATAAGTAAATAGCAAATAACTAACGTAAACAAAGTATAGATATCGACTGCAGTATTGCAAATATTTTGTAGAAATTTAAGCATGTTTGAGTGTGTTTTACGACAAGGACTAGAAAACACAAGGGCAAAAGGCAAACAGAATGGGAAAAATCGAAAATATTTGTAGCAGAAAACAAACAGCAAAACAACAACAAAAACAGCAAGAACAAAGCCGAAAAAAAAAACCATTGGAAACCTAATCTAAAGCATAAGCTAAGTATTAAATATACACGAAAACAGAACAAAAAAATATATATACCTAAATCTATATGTATGTATATATGTATATATATCTATATATATACAATATAAAAATATGTCATCGGAAATCACAAAAACTGACACAAAAACACACCACACCACACACACACACACACAAACTGCATTTGCATAAGAAAACACAAATACACACACACACACACACACACACACACACAAGTGAAACAAAGTAACGAATATTAAAGAAAAGTTAATCAAATTAAGCATAACAAAAAACCATTCAAAGAGAAAAACAAAGTATTTATAGTTGAAAAACAAAAAACAAAAGAAAAACCAAAAAGAGAAGAAAAACATTTTGGTAGCGTATTTGTATACCAACGCGCCAAAATAATAAATGGGAAATCAAAGAACATTATACAAAAAAAGAAAAGTCAGCATATACATAACATGTGGAGCTGTACGCTATGGGAGATGGTCTCAAGAGCGGGCTACCATTATAAGTAGGGGAAGGTTTTAGAGCTAGACGCAGGGTTGCTGCTGCCAGTGTTGCAGGACGCGAAATGCATAGAGAAATTATACATAGGTGACAGCAAAACACACACACACACACACAAAATAAAAAGAAAAAGAACAACAGACGAAAGATGGAAAGATGATGGTAAAAGAAAATAACAACTGCAACATAGAAACAACGGAAATAAGTAAATATACTGAATAAACAACAAAAATTATATTATGTATACATAAATATATTGAAAGAAAACAAATAAAATGATCAAAAAAATTTTGTAAAAATAAAAAAAAAAACCAATTGCATTTTTATCCAGTTCAGTCTGGGAACTAGGGAATTTTATTCTTAGGTTTTTGGGGTAAGTGATTCACTTGATTTCAGTTCGATTGTGGTTGCTTTGGACTAATTGGTGCGGCTTTTCTATTCATCCGAAAACAAAGTTCTGAACTCGATCCATTACGTATCAAACCCATGGATTGTGTTTCTGTGGACGATTTTAAACGTTTCTGATATTGGTTTCAGTCTCGTTTATTATTGCTGCTTGTTGTTTTTTTCGAACGATCGAGGTGAACCATCAACCAACATTGGAGAAGATTTTGCATTATGCGTATCTTTCACTTTATTTTATAGTCCCATTCCCTGGGCTACTTGCTTGTACTCTAGTATTCCCTGAAGGCATCTCTGCTGCCACGCTGCCGCATCGCTGGCTATCGCTGGGTTTTTCCCTTTTTGTGCGAGCAGCTTTCCATTTACACAGATGACACGGAGAAGACGCTCCGCTACTTATGCGTATGCCCCACAGGTGAGTTCGTTAAAAACATTTATGCCTCGGATGGCAGCACCAGAACCCACCCAGTCGCAGCAGCATCACCAGTCCGGACCTGCCATGGTGCCCTTTCCCAGTCCCAGTCCCAGTCCCACCATCAACCCCCACGCCATGCGAATCCCACCAAGGATGGATTGTCATAACAAAGGCAAAAGACAACACGTGCAACAATAACAAATCAAAAATTTACAAAAACAGAAAAACGACAAAATGCTGCGGGGGCATGGAAAATAAAGAAAGAATGGTAGGAAGGTAAGGGGTCTGGGCAAGGGTGCGCGCAGCAAGTGGAAGGAAGCACACGGAGAAAATAATCCGGAAAAAAAATGCAAAGCGGAGAAAAATGTTTAAAACATATTTTTTTGCCAATTCTTTTTGTTGTTTTTGTTTTTTTGTTTTCGCGACTGCTGTTCGCTTTTTACGCTTCGCATCTTGTTTCACATTCTGCCGCAGGTTAAAACCAGCAGACATACGCACACAGAGGCCGGAGCCCAAGCGCCCTCCCCCGCCCCACACCATTTATATTTATTGTGCACGCGTGTGAGTGTGTGCGCTATTATCACAAAGATTTGGAGAGCACAGACAAACGGATACCGATACGGACACGGACTCGGAGCGGGACAGATGTTTGTGTATACATATGTGATGTGTGCTGTATGCTCCATGACGGCTGCATTTTTTAACAAACATATGCGACGGGGTTTTTACTTTCACTTCCTCCTTTGTATGAACGTACGTGTAGGGGAGAGTGTGGTGTGTTTGTGCGTGTGAGAAAAATAATGGCGCTATGTTTGATTTGCATTGCAAATCGGAGTAATTTTGCAAAATGTCTTCCTATAAGAGAAACAATATATTTTATTTACTTACATTTGACTTTGATTTCACTGTGTCATCCGCAACCCTCGTCGTCTTTCGTTTCTTTCTTTCTGTCTGCCTTTTGGAGGAGGCGTGCACATGTTGACTTGAATTTCCTTTGCCCCCTATCAGCAAGAGAAAAGAAACGAAAGAAACGAAAAGAGAAAAATAAATAAAATAAAAAGTGAAATCTAAGCTTAAGCAATAGATGCGAAAAAATAAATTGTTTGAGTTGGAAATGCTGTGTACACATAGAGTAGTCAATTTTGTTTGAGCCGCAAGCTGCGTTGTCAAGGTTCTTCCTAGGGGGACACTCGTACATTCAAGTCGGGTTCTACTAAACCAAAATTGCTCAATTGATGCTCAAACAATCGCAGGCACCTAATGGAAATCAAGAGCTTAATTTACTTAAAGACTTAACGTTAATTTGCTCAGTTGCTGAACATTCAGAGGGGTTTGAAAGTACTCGAATAACACAGAAATCTAAAAAAATACTCAAGATATGAAATATGGAAACGATTCTGGCCTATCCACTTAGTTCAGATGTCACCGCAACCAGCACTTCGCGACATTTCAGCAGACATTATGGCCGCCATCAAATGCTGTCCATCCAGTGGCTGGCACCTGCATTTTGTGGCATGCCCACATGCCAGTACGTGCACTACCTGCCTCCCACACGGGGCATGGGGCCTCTGGCTCTGTGGCTGTTTAGTTAATAATTCCCGTGCATGGGGCTGACGGACCGACTATGACGAGGACGACACGGGAATAAGAAGCATTTTCTGCATAACAGGATATTTGCAGAATATCAAGAATGTATCAGCAGTAGCTGCAGTCGGATGTCACTTGGATGCCAGCCGGGGATGAAGATGGGGATGAGGTTGAGGGGATGAAAGGGACGTGCAGCTGTGTGACGGAAACCGGAAATGCGCAAATAGCAAGGCACTGAAGATTTTTACGCTCAGCACGACTTGGAATTGCATCGGATCGGTCTCTGTGGGGTCTCCGCCTGCAGAGTTTCTGCAGTGTGGCTCGTTGCCTGAGTGGCTGCATGGCCATGTCCCCCTGCTAGCAGATTAGACACTCAACAGGAGAAGTGCAACAATGCAAGTGGCAGGAGACAATGCCGGTCGACAGCAGATATGCATTTGCGTGTTCTCTCCTTCACTCCTTCTCCTGTGTTGTGCTCACGGACATGGACATGGCCGCAGTGCCAGGAGGCTATCAGGCCTCGGAGAAGCACTACCGAAAGCAACACCAGCCCCTCCAGCTGAGTTTTCCACAAACTTTTGCACTGACCGAAGCTCTAATTGGGCCGATATATGTCCAATACACGATATCATTAACATACAAGGTAGTTGGTTATTTATGGGCATGGACATGGACGTGGTAGTGTGGCACTCCTTGCTTTTTGGTGCGACGCGACCGAATTTTGGAAATGGCATATTACCGGACACTTAGCGCTACCGGACTGCTAACTGATACAGATGCCACCCCAAGGAAAACACGTGCCCTCGTCCAGGACTCGGGCAGGGCAAAGCAGGGCAGAAGCAGCGTGGACAACGACAACGACAACGAGAACGACAACCAAAACGGAACATAATGAAGCAAACAATTTTTGCAGACAAACATCAGCAGCAGGACCGGCAGGAGTAGGAGCAGGAGCAGGAGCACAGAAGCAGAAGAAGCAGAAGAAGCCGAATATCCTCGGCTCATAACACAAAACAGAACAAATGTCCTTTGCTGATAAAGCCTCATAATAAATGTCGACCTTTCGTTTTTCCATTTATATTATCAACTCAGACTCCGGCTGCACGTTGGTGGTGTGGGGAGGGACGCAGGGACTATGGCCAAGGGGAGAATAAAAAAGAGAAGGCTGCATGGAAGGGGAAGCTGCCTGGGTCTCATTGTGGCTGCTGTGTGCTACCTGCAACATACATACCTAGTATATTAAAATTTATAACAAACAATGCGACCCACAAAGAGGGCTGGAGCCCGCCCTGAACACAACATTCCCGATGCCCTAACCGTGACGAGAGTATCATGATTTGATCAGCTTAAATGTATAAATGAATAACTTTTCCGATTCTGCATCCCTGTGATATGTTGCGAGAGCGAAACTGCTCTGATGCTCACAAAGTAAGCTAATTTATTCAGCTGAAGGCGAAACTTATGACCGCCATCCCCTACCCCGCTACTTTATGCAAACAACAAAACAAAAAGAGCACCCTGCATGCAGTGTTAAAGTTTTTTTTTTTTTAGCACTGCTCTTTTTATGGACCTGGGCGCAGGCAAAATCAAAGCATCCTGTGGCCTGACCAAGGACATCGTGGGGCAAAGGCAGCTAAATTTATGTTATTTCCTTGTTGCCGGCACATCAGATAAGCTAATAAAAAATATTATAATTACATATATACATATATCTGACGGTGAGGAGCTCCGAGGAAGCTCTACATCCACTTGAAGGGCCCCCACCTGATACCCTGTGGCCCAACGCATCCCATTCCGTCCCGTCCCTTCCACGTCTGTTTGTATGTCTATCTGTCTGTCTTTTCTGTCTATCCTGCCACTGTCAGTGGCCAATGGCTGGCCCGCAGCGCCTTGGGCTGTGCGCAGCTGAAGCGAAATAAGCCATAAGGACAATTTAGACTTTGAAGTGCCATTGCCATGCGAACTTATTTTAATTAGACGCGCACACATAAATGCTTAACGCTCTTGCCGCAGAACGCCTCTGCGGTGTCCCAGAATGGGTCTACACCTCCACCTCCACCTCCACCTCCACATCCACCTCCTCCATCTCCACCTCCTTCATCTCTGCCATCACCTCAGAGACAATGCGACCGCAACATAAAAACAGGTGGACAGCCTGTGGGCCTGGCTCTGGCTGTAGCTCTGGCCATGGGCTGTGGGGGAATGTGTGCCGTGTCGTGTCGTGTCGTGTAACTCACATTAACCGATGCCATGCAATGCAGCCATAATAAGAGGCGGGCACAAGTTTAATTAGTGCAGCAAGTGAGGCCAAAGGTAAGCGGAAGCCTGTGGCCAACGTTGCGTATGAGCAATGTGTGTTCGTGTGATAAAATGGCCATGCCGCATCCAAGGTTGAGTCAGAGAACGGGTGTAACGGGTCTGTGAGTATATGTGTGTGTGTGTACTTTTATTGCTGTCATCCATCTGAGAAGTAAAACTCTTATGGTCATAAAACTCTAGAACGCATAGAACGCGCAGAGCCAAAAAAAAAAACAGTTCGGTTTGGGGACTGCCTGAGACCACAACAAAAAAAAATAGAGAGAAAAAAAACAAATTCCCGAGTGCTGAACTAATAATGGCACCTGTCAAAATTCGTTAGCCTGCAGCCAGACCATTGTTACACCCAAAAAAGATTGAGAGGGAACGAGCAACTTTGGTCCAGTCCGAATGACGAGACTCAAGCGACATTCATAGTGATGTGGTTTGGCAGTTTTGTGTCATTTGTTGAACATAACCCACCCATTGGCTGCCACACACACCCACACACACACACACACACATACAGACCTTGAGTCGCTCACTCGGATATGTCTGATATGCCTTGAAGGACGCTGAAAAATGAATGAAAAAATAGAAGAGAAAGAGAAAATTCAACCCATCGCGCTGAAGACAATGAAATTTATCACCCAACCGCAGAAGCCACAAACAGCAAATACCACCACAAAAAACATCGTGACATCTAATAAAGGTCAAAAGGGAAGGTGTGATGGCAGGGATGGGTCGGTGGGTCAGGTGAAAGCATTGTACACCCACGACTATGAATGTAAAGTCTAAGACTGCGCTTTAGCTATGCATTTTATGAGAGACCTTGCAGGTTTCTGATGGCTCTCTGGCTCTGTGGCTCTGCTCATGGGATTATGGCTATAACGCGATGCATAAAATCTGTGTGACCCTGGGATTCTTAAGTTACGCCCTGCCACAGACTGTACCTCGACTACGAGTACCTCTAATGATGATGATCATCGAACTTTTTCGGTTAAGCAAAAAACTATAATCGTTTTTGGGGAATGGCAAAAATGTCACCGTGGTCCGATAAAGCCGCAAACACTTCATGAAACGCAACAACATGAGGATATAGATGGAGTAGAAGGAGCTGCAGCTGCAGCAGGCGTTGGAGCTGGACACGACATGTGTGGCATGTGCCACACGCATGCGTTGCATGCCAATGCTGGGTTGCCATATAAACAGAATAAGAAACTGCATAGAATTTGCAATGGCAATGAGTACGGACAGGGATTGGGACATGGACAGGGACAGGGACAGGGAAAGAGAAAGAGGACAGCGGCAGCTGGCCAAAGTCGAAGGAAGTCGGTTGGTAGCCATGTCAACGGCTAAATGACACTGGGACTATGGCCCTATGTCCTGCTGTGTGCGGCTGTGTGCCACTTCCGGTGACAATGTGCAACGGTGGCAAAAGGAATGAATGCGACGACGACGACGACGACGACGACGACAGCGACGACGACGTGCAAGTGAACGAGCCGGATGAATGGTCAGTGGCAATGCACAAATGCCGGCGACTCGATTTGGGATTGCAACAGGAACAGGAACAGGGATAGTGATAGCAATGGCACCAGCAATAGTGAGAGCGATGTTTGCTCTTTACGTATTTGTGTATTTGTCTGCGAATTCAAAACAGTTGCCATGTGGCCAATATTTGAAATACATGTGAATATTTCCCTTCTCTTTCACTGTTTGTCTGTCTCTTATTCTTTGGCGAAATTCATATCATTCTTGGCTGTCCAACTGTCTGCCGCTCTGCCATGATTTATGAAGAAGGGACATGTGTAATTTAAAGCTCATAAATTTGTCGTTTCACTGTGAAAAGAAAGCCGTTGGCCAACTGTCAGTGCAGCATTCAACTACGATTGTTTCAGTTCCAAAACGACTCTTGGGTCGCATGGCAAACGCAATTACAGATTAAGTATTTGGGTCCATTCAGGCTATTAGTCGTCCCTTTTTTGTAGCTGCTTTGCTGCGTCTCTGTTTGGCTATGACTTTAATGATGCCACAAAAGCTGAGCTAAGCTGCAAATATGCAACAATAAATTCCATTAATTGCATTTTATTTCGATTATCAGCGACCACAGACGCCTCTCCACATAAATGTCAATTGCGGTCATTGAATATTTGAGTGGTCTTGTTCCCGCTTTGCCATCCTCTAGCTCCACACTCCCACATCTAATGTCTAATTTTTGCTCATTAATTTCATTCAACATTTTTATGCATTGTCATAAAACTCATTTTATGGGGCGCACACACATCCTCCGGCCCCCATGTGTCCTGCCTGCTCCTGTTGTTTGCCTAATTAGATTAGTAAGTCGCATTCCTTGGTATCCAAGTTTTGGCTGGTCATAGAGGAGAGGCTGGATTCTGTTGATTTCCTCTCTGACGATTGACTTTTCGTCTGCTGCTGTTCACATGTGAAATGTTAGTTCCTAATTGGTTTGTCTGGGCCTTTCTTTTTGGCCAGCTATATTTGCCGGATTTTCTTCATTTAATTGGAACATTTCAGAAGCTGCATTTCTCTATTCTGATCGAAAAATGTTCGGTGCATTGTTAATTAATTAAATGGCAACAGAG
Organism: Drosophila subsilvestris; assembly: GCA_035043285.1. Taxonomy (NCBI): domain Eukaryota; kingdom Metazoa; phylum Arthropoda; class Insecta; order Diptera; family Drosophilidae; genus Drosophila; species Drosophila subsilvestris. The sequence continues at coordinate 10,612,625 of JAWNNB010001746.1, forward strand.
TCTGATGTTTGTGCTGCATGTTCGTTAAAAATCATGTAGGTTGTGATATCATTGTGAGCCAGTCCAGGTCCAGTGGCGGTTTAAGCAAAGGGGGTGCAGAATTATATGCCTGAGCCCCTTCCTAGTTAATCCCCTGCCCATGAAACGGACGGAAGAATTTTGTTGCTGCAACAACTATGAAGTAGAGATATATATATGTATGTATACACTCCAAGCTTTTGTTCGTTCTGAGAAGCACATACGTGCGAGCACTCGTACATGCAACCTGAAGCGTTTGGCTGTTTGGCAAGCAGAAATGGTCCAAAATGGTACGTTATCAGTGCGTATACTTGATTTTTATACGCACACTTAAGCAAATAACTGCAGGCATTATTTCAAAATTCGAAAATTAAAAGTAAACAACATAGAGCCAGAGGTAGTCGGCCAAACAGGCACGAAGGCAGGCAGGCAGAAAGGCAGGCAGGCAGCAGGCATCCATAGACGGAACCATGGCAGATGGCCATAAGAAAAATACACAAATAAATGCAGAGAATTCTCGTGAACGAACAGCATTGATGGGTGGCGGAGGCGGAGGCGGAGGCGGTGTCGGAGGCGGGAAAAGTTTTAATATAAAGTGATGCGAAATGTTTTCCTTGCGAATTTACCTTCAATTTATGCATTTATGAATATGTAAGCACATTCGAGTCTTTGCTCTGCTGCCGGGCTGTGTGAGTGCAGTCAAGTGGCAAGCAGGCATACAGATTCCCACATTCACAACACAACACACACAAACACACACACCTATACGCACCCACACCTTCACACACACACACACAAGCATGCATTTATGCACACTGATTAATAAAACGCATTTGGCTAAGAAGTTTTGCGCTCGAAAAGCATTCACATTGCTCAGCCGCAAGACATCTCGTGATGCGCAAAATCAGAACATCAAATATTTATGGTTTAATGTTTTATTTACCGTCCTCCTAACAGCAGCACTGGCCCGAAAAAACATACACCCAAAGAAGGAATTGACAGATTGCACACCTTTAGCTTGCCCTTTCAGCTTCATATTTTCCATAATAGCCATGCAATATTGTGATAGCTCATCGACAGTCGTCCACTGCTGAATTATACACTGAAGACAACATTGGTTAGCCATAGAACGTACCCTCTGGAGAGGGTATACATACAAATTATTCTGGCCATGTGCAAAAAACAACGAATTTCAATATGCAAGCAACCAAATTTTCATTTTGACCCCAAGAGCTGCCTGTGCTGTGCTGTGTTGTGATGTGTTGTGTTGTGGCAAAGGATTTAATTTGGACTTTTTTCGTAAAAAGATTGTTTATCATGGATTTACATGCGGATAACTATGGGGTGGTGGGGTGGTAATGGGGATTGGCATGCAAGTGAACTTTGGGCAGTCGAAAACAATTTCAAATCAAAAGTTAATCAATTACTAGCAAAGTCGCAAAGTGTCATGAATTTAACATGACAGCGTCGCACTGCCAGCACGACAACACGCTTTGCATAAAACACAAGTCGAGGCCCCCCCCCCCCCCCCCCCAAAAAAAATCAATCGGCCAACTGCCAATGCCGATGGCCCGCCCACATGTTCGGCAATTAGCGTGACAATTTGAAAGGTTGAAAGCCACCTTTGCCGACCGTCAATCATTATTTTTTCAGCCATATTTGCGGCCATTAAATTGCGTACACGATCAAGTTCCCATCGATTCATCCTTGGCAGAGCCGTAAAACTGGAAACTCTTTTATGGGTGCTCATTGCTCATTACGTTAAAGGCACCAGCAAAGGTCTAAGCCCAATCGGCAGTGCGTTTTCTCTGTCAGTTTTAGTGACTGTAAAACGTTTTGTTGATTTTGCCATTGGTGCCGCAAGCTCCCAATAGACAAAAAACATAAAACAAATAAACTTTCGGTTGACATTTCTTTACGACAATCAATTTATGACATTTATGATAGGCAAATGGCACGCGCTAATCAATGCGTCGTCAACTTTGCCCTCTCTGCCATATCCTGTGCTGCCTATCTCCCCCCCAAAGTCTTTCTGTCGTTACGCATTGTTTGTTAACGCGGTTTGGGTTGGGTTGGGTTCGGCTGAAAAGAAAGGTACAATAGAATGTAGGACTAATAGTCCTTTGCCACGATATGGAAAACGATTCGTGTTGACAAAATTAAATGATCATTGAGACAATTGCCAAGCAGAACCAAAAGCAGATAAGTAAACAGTTTATTGGGTGAAAAGAGTAATCAATGTGTGGAGACTTTCAAGCGGTGAGTGCCATCCATTAAATTCAAATTCATGACTATTTATAGCAGCGGAGAGAGAGAGAGGCAGGAATAATTCGGAAAGTAAGAATATGCTCGCAAAATTGTTATAATCCAATATTCAAAGGAAATGCGGATTTTATTGCTTGTCTATTGGTATGCAAATTACTTGTTAAAATAGTCTATGGCCTCCCTGTCCTGCCGCAGGAATGCCTTTGTATGTTCCCACTCTTAAATAAATATTTTGAGGCATCTGTTTCGTACTGCCCCCAACCAATTGGCTGTCATAAAACGTAGTTCCACTTGCGAATGTATTAAGTCAGCGGAGTGTGTCTAAGCGCGGATCCTTATGCGGGCTGCGTACTTTGCATAAATCCAGGCACAGCCACAGCCACAGCCCCAGCCATAACTCGATGTCCTTTAAAAGCCAACAACAAGAGTGCCACATAATAATGGCAATAACAATAAAAGCCGAAAGGACATTTACACGCACTCCAACTACAAATAAAGTAACTAGTTGTGGACATGGTGGGGGGGGGGGGGCGGGGTTATAAAGAAGGCATAGACTCATAGTGAACGCATGTGTATGGGTATGGGGTATTCGAGTGGACGATAAATAAATTAGAAAGTTGCTAAAGCGAAAAACGTTGAAATGTCAACGGAGTCAAGTTTTCATTCCCGAGCTCATTGTCACCCCGTAGTAGTAGGTAGCAGGTCAGACAGCGGACACTGATACCGCGCATGAGAATGGGAACGAAAGCGACACCGACACCGTTGTCGACGCACTGCGACATAATGGCGACCACTTTGCGTTTTCTATGCTTAATTTACTTAAAAGGACAGAACGGGCCGCCCTGCAATGCCGCACCAAAGTGCACTGATACATGGACGCGCCCCAAACTGTTATGACTTAGGCTGCAAAGACATGGAGGGGACATGAACACAAACACGCAATGCAATGTGACCATTGGACTGGACTGGGTTGGCGTTAGGGTTGAGGGTTGGGGGTTGGGGGTTGGGCTCTCTGGGTGTATTTTACATTTCACGCACAATTTTCCATGGCACGCAATTTGCCGCTTATGGTAAAACAGTGTTTTGTGCATGGCAGGGGCCGCCTTTGTGGCGCTTTTGCTATTTTAAAACGTTGCCCCCACACCACACACACACACACACACACACATACAGAACATCGGATGGGGCAAAGAGCTCTCGACTCTCATATCACATGCAGAGCGGCACATGCAGGCGACAGCTTAGCGAGTGCTAAGCAAGTCCCCGTCATAGTCGCATATTACATCACTCGCTGAGTGACTGAACCCAATCCAGTTCATACCACCATCCCCATCCCCATTCCAGCTCCAGCCCCAGCCCCATCCCCAACCCCTACTTGGCCTTTTCTTCAGCCATGTCACGTTGTTGTTAGCATTCCCAATGAGCCAAGGCCGGGACTGTGGCAAGGGGGGGAGACATGTGCGTGGCAAAATAGTTGAAATAGTTGATGCGCACTTTTCAGCGGTTTCGAATTGGGCTTGGCCCCTGAACCCAACCCCCTAACGAAGCTCCAACCCCCGACAGAACGCATTTCTGGAGACAGCCCCGTTGAATTGTTAATAACATTTTGGGGAGTCACGCATTTAAATGAGGCTCACGTACGCAGACGATTTGTCACAAAATAATTTTTACGACTTTACGACTTCATTGCCAGTGACCAGAGTCAAGCCCAGAACCCAGAACCCAGAACCCCATTCTTAGACCCTTGAAATCTGCAACCCTCCCAGATAATTGCTTTGTGCTGGTGCCTCGCTGCCGCCGCCGACTGTGACAATCATTGTTCGATTTGAGAGCCGAGTGTAAGATACTTTGAGGCGCCACGGGCGGTGTCCTCAAGGTTGGCATGTCAGGGCTCACTTAAACCTTTAACGCCAACTTAGCTAGCATTAGGTGGCAACTGTACATCATTATATAAACACACACACTCACACATAACACGAACTCAGAAACAGAGAGAGAGAGAGCTACATACTCAGTTATGGAGGAGAATCGTTTCGGGCACGGCTCATGCCTGATTGCATTTATTTTGATTCCTTCCCGGCCGGGGCTCGGCCTTGTCGGTGTCTCAATAACAACTGCAAATACGAGCACTCGTTGAACGTTGAAAGTTTTCCCTGCCCCACAGTCGACTCAAATCAACTGAAGTCGATTGGTGGCTGCGGTTGCGGTTGCCAAGCAGCGAGCTCGCTCCGCAAATGAAATTAAACGCATTGCCATTTCCCCAGCTGTCGATGTCTCATGCACAGCACCAGTCCCCAGTCTTATCCCCAGTTCCACTCCCGAATATGTATGCCCCATCCCACTGACATTGTCGAATTTAAATGACGTGCGAAACAAGAATTTAATTTTCTACTAGTCGCAGTCGCAGTTGCAGTTGCAGGCTCAGGCCCAGGCCCAGGCCCGATCCCATGCTCGATCCCAGTCCGCTGTTCAATTTTTATTTGCTGCTCGTTCCAGTAGCCGGGTTTCGTCCTCGTCCTCGTCGATGTCGTTCGTCGGTTACTAACTCACATCGCTAGACGTTTGGCAAAATGACAAATTTGCAGCGCATGTTGTCCCCCCCCCGCAAAAGAGTGGAGCCAGAGTGGGGCTCGAGGCCGGGACAGCCCCAGCCAATGGCGCGGCATTTGGGTTTTAGTTTCAGTTACCCTCCGTCGGCTTGTGGTTGTTTTTCTGCCAAAATGCGTTGCCTACTTTTAGGCGGGCATAATGAAATTCCAACTTTTGACTTATTGACGACGACAGTGAGGACGAGGACGAAGACGAGGCCGAGAAGTAGAATGGAAATGAGGACAACCAGCCCAGCCCAGCCCCTCAATCAGCCAAAATACCAGCCGTGTCCTCTGTTGCTCCTCTTGTTGTGGTTACCGATGCCGACGCTTGCGCTCTACCTATGTATCCATGGAACGTGTTCCTTATCAGAGCTCTGCCTGTGCCGAAAATTGAATGCAACTTCCTCTTGCATAGCCCAAACACTACGGAAAACATTTGCCTCATTAGATGGCCACATTTAAGCTTAAATCGGAATTCAGTCCATTGAAGGTTCGCAATTGCTGGACACTTTTCCACTCGTTTTAATTACAGCATCAGACAACACAGACAAACAGCAAGCGCTCATTATATGACATAATACTTTTATTTACACAAAAAACAGCCAGCAACCAGGAACCAGGAACCATCAACCAGAGACCAAAACGAGCTGAAATTTCCATCGATATTTGTCAGATTTGGTACTGAACAAAAGTGAGGGAGAGTGGGAGAAGCTGCGCCACTCCACTCGCCTTTCAAACGAAGAAATTGAAAACTCTGTCTCCCTGATCCAGTTGCATGTTAATTAAAAACATTATTCTGTTGGCTGGCTCCTGTTAAAGGGGTGTGGGAACGAACACAAGACAAGCTGATAATTAAGGCCTGAAGAAGTCCCCTTTGTGTTCCGAAAATTAGTTGCATTTACAAATAACTTTAAATTGGCCAGGGCCAAAGCCGAAGCTGTTGCCATGTTAAGTTTTGTTTCGTTTCCTTTCAGTGTGGACCATTTGGAGTCCGGGTCTGCTGTGTAATAACCGACTGGCAACTAATTTAGTTGCCATTTCCCAGAGGATCCCATCTCAGACAGAGATGCAGAGCTACAGCAGCACAAGCTGAACAGGAGACAGGGACTTTGGCGTTTTGGCGGAGATTACTTTTAATGAATGTGCCAAAAAGTATTGTGCATAAATTTGCGTTGCCTATCTGCAGGCGCAGGAAATTGCGCAATTTTCTAGATGTTTTCACACCGCACAAAGTGGAATCCAAATTTTTGTGAATTTTCCTTTGGCACATTTTCGTCTTTGTCTTCAATAGACCAAGAAGGTGGTGGGAGGGGGGGGGGGGGGGGACAGGACAGACAGCCGGAATCACGGCTCACTGGGCATTATATTGCTCGTTTTCAGTTCTTCGTTTTTCGTACGATTTTCGATTCTCGATGCTCGATTCGTTTCGATTCCCGCTATGTGGCACCTTTAAAGCCATCCACATCCGCGTCGCTCGTTTGGCATTCAATGAAAATTAATTTTAATTGACTTTCGCTGAACTCGGGGGCGGGCTGCTGCTTGGGGCATGTCAATATTTACATGCCACGCATAAATTATCTACACATTTAGGCACACGCATTAGGCACCACAATGGCCAATTTCCGAGTCTGAGTCGAGAGCCGCTGACCCGCGGCTAGTGGCCAGCGGCCAGCGGCCAGTGGGCAGTGGGCAGCGGGCAGCCATCAGCCCCGGGCGATAGCGACCATAGTTGAGCAGCTTATTAACAGGCCAACACGCAGGCACGCACGCTACCACGGCAAAAAGCACAGGCAATCAAAATTATCCTGAACAGCTCTCTACACCACGCCCCGCCTCACACAAATGAGAGGCGCACCACGAACACACCCAGGACCAATCCAATCCACACGCCCAGACGGGACGCAATGCCATCGAACTTTTACGCATTGTTTATGTTAACAAAATGTGAATAAATGAGCCGTACAAACGACAACGACGCTGAGGAAAGCGACAACAAAGGGCAATTAAATTCCAGGCCGAATAAAGTCGACAGGACAGGACAGGACGCGACGCGACGCGGGCTAAGAACAACAACAGGTGTTCAGGTTTACAGGGTTGGCTTAGCCAACAAAAGAAAACAACACAACAAAAACAGAAGCAGCAGCAGCAACAACAACAGCTACAAAAAAACCAAATAAATCAAATTGGGACCGACAGGCACTCACCCAGCCCCCATCCAAAGCACACGCACCAGCGCAGCACCCACAGCACCACTTGGCCGTAAGTAGCAGGACTTGACCGGCAGCAGGACATTGTGTATCGAACGTTTTATCGCTTATGCAGCCACTTGGTCGTCGCCATCGTCGTCGTCGCTGTTTGCTCAAGTGGCTCGCGTGTTAATTGTCGAGGAATGTGCATAACACGGCGATAATAATGAACTCCAGCCGAACCTTATGCCCCAGTCTCAGAGCCAGAGCCAGACCCATACCCATACCCATACCCAACTCCAGCAAAGCTCCTGCTGCGGCAGTTCAGTCTCTCTCTAACGTGCTCAGTGACAATTCAAAATGTACTGTCCAAATGGCGGCAGCTCAGTGCCGGAGGTGGAAAAACAGTGGCCAAAGTAACGCATAATAAAATGGAGCAGCGAAGGCATAAATAAAAGCAAGGAGTCCGAAAAAGGAAAAGCGAAGAGAAAGTGCGACTTTGCCACGCGCCTTAACTGGAGTGGGAAATAAAGCTGATCGATAGTACAGGAGATACTCTGCATGTACAGTCATTTATTTACACTTTACACATTTACGTAGTTCCTGCAGAGATCGAGTTTCATCTGGAGAGTAAATTCAACTGCAGCTGAATTGAAAATATATTTCATAGAAGCGGCGGAACATTCAGTAAAGGGACTCTGACTTTATTTTTGCCGGTTAATATATTTGTTTATGTTTTTAATTGCACTTAAGCAAACAGGAAGCACAACATTGTCCCTCATTATGGTACTTGGTGGGGGGGGTGTGTTTTCCACTGAGAACAAAGGCGATCAAAAGTTGGCAGATGGAGATGCTACTCGTACCTTCATATTTATTATGGGCACTGTAGTATCTTTTGGCCTGTTCATTAGATTCTGTCGTCCATTACATTCACTTCCGTTCACTTTTATCGCTTTTAATTCCGTTTATTTTTGTTGCTCCCTTTGGTCTTTCCGCTCTTCAGGCCCCACCCCACCCCACCGTGGCGGGCTCATTTGTCGCCGTGTGTTTGCTCGTTTATTTTATTTAGCAATTTATTTCACACATTCCCCATTTCCCTAGCCGACGGTATGTCTTGTGGTGGTTACTGTTTTTAATTTTTGGCTATTATGAGAGGCAGGCCGTAAGGAGATCGGGATCCCAACTCTACCCAGAATGGGTGGTGCTGGGACCACCGGAGGAGCCCAGGGCAGTGCCCAAAATTATGGCCACACATATAAATTGTCAAGCGACCATTCATCTTGCAGAATAAATGTTGCAATTTGTTGGCTTTTGCTTTGCGCGGCTGCCCCGAAAGAAGATGGCTGCTGCTAGATAGACTCCACTTCCGCTTCCTGCCAGGCCTGGCCCAGCCCGGCCCAGCCCGGCCCAGCCGGCCCAGCCCGGCCCAGCCCGGCCCGGCCCGGCCTGTCCCATCCCTACGCACAAAAGTCCGCTACGTTTTTTATTCAGCCTCTCACCATCCGCTACGACTTTATGCGCGCACCTTTGCTGACCGCTCACAGGGACCTGCAGGGTTCGGGGTCGTCCGGGGCGCCGACCCCAAACGAGGGCTGTAAATTTCATTGCAATGTGCGAGAAGAGAGAGAGACAGAGACAAAGAGTGTATGTGTGTGTGTGTGTGTGTCAGTAAGCGTGTGAGGCGACACATATAACTCAGAGTTTGCAGTGCTGCTGCTTCTGCTTCTGCTGCCTCGTCGCTCGGGCGCCTTTCATTAGACGGAACTGGAACTGACTTTGGCCTCTGCCTCCGCTGACCATTTGCGGGCATATATTTGCGCACAATTAATTATTATAAATGTCGTGGTCTCCGGGTCCCCGTTCGTCCGGCATCCGTCCAGCTACAAAACCAGAAACCGTACCAGTACCAGTACCAGTAACAGCGCCCAGAGCCCGAACCAGAGCCGGACTGCAGGCGAGCGAAATTGTTTATGAGAATTTATGATTACAATATTAGTGTGTCGCACTGTATCTTTTCGCCTAGCACTGTTCTCATTCTCATTCCCATCCCCCCCATTGTCCCTGGGAGGCTGTGTGGCCCTGGCCTTTGTCTTTTAAATTATAGCTGCATGCGTTTTATTTATTATTCCGGATTCGCTCGGCAATTGCATTCCACAGCTTTGCCTGATGGCAGGTGGCAGGTTCCCATAGCCAAAGCAGTACAAACATACATACACTCGTATGTACATATGTATGTATGTATATTTATATGGCCAAACATTCATCTATATGGCAAGCTGATTATGATTATCGTCTCTTTATCCCCATATATATATATGTATATGGCAGTACTGTTTACGTGTTTGTGGGTGTTTGCATTGACAATGCGTGTGTGTGTGTGTGCTGGGTATTGATACCCTGTTTACAATTGATTTCACACGACTTCATTCACGTTTATTCAGGGGAAAAACTTTTTAATGCCTTCAAGTGCAAACAAACCAAGCGATACAGACACACACACACAAACACACACACAGATACGCACAAGCAGAGACGTACGACTCTACGAATGACAGCCACAAAAGGCCCCGCCGCCGCACTGATGACATTTTCCTTTTTCCATTTCGTATTCTTTAGCCTCCTCTCCGATTTCCTACCCCACCCACTCTGATTTATATTTACTTAAATGATCTTTTATTTATTTACTCAACGATTTTTGATTTATTTATTCTTTCTTTATTTCGGTCCATGTGTATGTGTGTGTGAATGCTTTTTCCAAGAGGGCTGAAGAGTTTCCCATCATTTAAAGGTGCCTTCGGTGAGGTTGCGAGTAGCTTTGGTTGGGCTCTACTTTGAGCCCTATTAGGCTTGGAAATGAGGATGGGATGGCCAAAGCCTTGGCTGGATGAGAACATTATTTCCACATTCATCATTGCAACATTTTTTCGCTTGAACACTAATTTAGGCACCTCGTCGCCGTCGTCGTTGCCCCTCTGTCAAACTTCATGCAGCTAATTATGCGCTAAGTAGACACCGTAACTACAGTAGCGGCACAAACACCAGCGCCGGCCAGTGCCAGCGCCAGGCTGTGGTGGGGTGGCCAGAGGATAATTTATGGCCACGATTGCAGCCAAAAATCCTTTGTCGAAAAGTTGCAAATACCTGGAACTTAATGTTGGACTTTGAACTGGCGCGTAACGTTCTCGGAACTCCAGCACCGCCCCACACCGCACCGCACCGCACCCAAATATGATAAATGTTGTGCGGAAGCCAGAAACCGCCCAATGGACAACCCAATCCGACCCACTTCTCTGCGCGGACCCCTCGGCGTGGCAGCGCAGTAACCAAGAGGCCGTCAATACGCAAATATGGGAGCCATCGCTGAATGGCAGCGGAATCCACGCCACGATTGCAGCCCAGCAATGGATATTAGCAGGGGGAACGGGAATGGGTACGGCATCTCGGGCACTTGCATTGTACGGCTCATTGTGCAAGGCATACGGCGAACAGGGACCGTGGCGGGATGGGATGGGCCTCGATGTAGGCGTGTGCTAATGCAGCAGATAAACACTGCCAAATGCTATGAAAATCTTTGGTTATTTGTCACAGTGCGTGGCTATAGCTGCGAGTTGTGTGTGTGTGTACCGTGTGCGTGGTGTCTGCCGAAGGGCTGGGTATTTAAAGACACACACACACCATGTCCAGCTGTACAATGAAGAAGGAAATTGAATTATAATGAGCTCGGCTTTACTTCCAAACACAGACCAGACTCTGGTTAGCTGCGAAATATATAACTTTTTGAGCGCGACATTTTTAGTTTTCGGCTCGTCGTTTCACACGCTGCCAAAATGTTTCCGCTTCCGCTGGCAGTCTCAACTTTTTCCCACTGCCGACTTCTTGTATATGCCCTTTCCTTTTTTTTGTATTTTTTGGGTCAAAATAAAGTTTCGCGCATGCCAGAAGCGATGACACTCTGAGAGGCTGGCCCAAAACAGAAACTGTAGTGCAACTTTCGCTGCTATTTGAACTTTGGATTGGCCGCGGACATGAAACAAACCGGAAACATGCGGCCACAAAAACGTTGAATCGCCCCCAGGGTTGCACACCATTGGCCCATTGACTTCGCCAGGGTTTGTACTAAGCCACATTCATAATATCTATAAATAGTAGAACAATTCTGCATCAATTTGTAACCTGGATACCCGACGAGCGGCAATTTTAAGTAGGAAAAGTAGAACAAATAAAAAACATACACTTGATGAAAACAACAAGAAAATCCCATAGAAAAATCCCATTTTAAAATATAAAATAAACCGTGGGAGCATTAAATTAAAAAAAAATAACAAAGCTAATTGCTCGCTCTACTTTTAATCCTATATTTTTTGTTCGAATCCTTCGAACACACAAAGGGAATGTTTTAAATTATTTTTAATTGAAAACTTCCAAGTAGCTTCGTTTTCTTTGATATTTCAGCACGGTACGGTACGGTACGGTACGGCTGACACATATTTCAAAAATTACACTTTGCCTGCCACTCCCCGACACCTTTGGGCAACCCAACCCTTGCCATTATCTGCAGGGTTGCCTTGGTGTTTAAGTTTAGAAAACGCGTGCAAAATATGCAGTCGGCACGAACCTTTATGTACGATCCCAATTCCAACCCTATCCGACCCGACACGACCCTCGACACAGTTCGTTCGTGTTTGGTAGCAAAGCTACTCGAACTCATTTGGAATTTTTTTTTTCTAATTACTTTAGGGATTAATTTGGAGCAGCCCGCAAAGTGCACAGACACACACACACCCAAAGGTATTTCCATACACACAGAGAGAGAGAGAGAGAGAGAGAGAGAGAGAGTGAAGGGGACCTGTACGAGCAACACGTTTCTTTACTTTTAATTTCAATTACTTTCATTACGCGAGGCAAATGCGTTCAAATGAAGCAAAACAGGCAAGGAGTCCAGGGTAAAAAAAATAAATATACATAAATATAAATATATTTCATGGGATAAACAAGCAGAGAAATAGGTGAGAGGAGAGGCACATACGAGCATGTGAGGAGTAGCACCGCTACCCGCCCCCCACCCGCAATTTTCCCCACATGAAAGTCGTAAAAAAATGTACGATTACTCGGGAAAACTCAAGCGTAGAAAAAAGTTAACTTATTAATTTTCATAAGAGTAATTTTGTGTATTTTATGTTTGATGAGTGTGTGTGTGTGTGTGTGTGTGTGCTTATGTTTGAGGCGGGGATTGTAGGTGTAGTAGGAGTCAGGCCAGGCAAAGACAAACAAACAAAATATGTATGAAAGGCAACCACAGCAACAAATGCTGACTGCTGGCTGGTGGACTGGTGGCAGTGGGGGCAGTTCCAGCGCTGGCGCCGTTAAACGGTTAAGGACATGCAAAAAGGGCGCGCTCTGATGAGTTGATGAAGTGTTCAACGCCTGGCTGGCTCCACGGGGCACGGTGAATGGATATAGTATGGAATGGGACATGGTGCATGGGGGCAGGCAGCCCGCGGCGCAAATAAAAAGTCAGGTTTTTAACTAAATGACTTTTTGTTGTTGTGCACACGCATTGCTACACACAAACGCACTCAGAGTGCGGTAGGAGCCAACACACGGGCCTGGCCTGGCCTGGCCTGCTCTGCCCTGCCCTGTCCTGGCCTGGCCCGGCCTGCATGTCGTCGGCGTTGGTGGTGCCTTGTATCGTAATTATTTTGATGGCGGCAACCTTTTTACACACACACACACACACACACAAAAATATGTATTTTAATGTGTGTGTGTGTGTGTGTAGTTGCCCAAATGTGTGGCAGCGTTAAGTAAAACGGTCAGGACCTCACCTTTCCCGCAGTGCCTTGGGTGACCGGTGACCCAGTGGCCCCCACTGAACGACTATGTGTGTGTGTGTGTGTGTGTGTGTTCTTGCTGTCTCGTTGATTATGGCTGATAACAAATTATTCACTTGGGAGCACACATCAGCCGACTTTGGTAAACATATACCCAAACACACACACAGAGAGAGAGAGAGAGAGAGAGAGAGACACACAGACCCATACACGTGTTGGTTTTTGCCTGGATTACATGATACCATTGGCTTGGGAGGACTCTAATATGTACTCACGCCTCTCTCAGAGTCTCTGCTCTGCGTGCCGAAAATTAATGAAAAGCCGCCATTGCCATTGCCAACATCGCGACGGTCGCTGCCATCGCTGACGTTGCCTATTTGAGTGTTGCTTTTTGTTGTATAATATTACATTCGATTTTCCTTCTCGGAGTGGGGAGCACTTTTTGTTGGGCTCTCGGTAACATTGTGATAAACATCAGCGTACTTTTTAGTGGCATTATGCCCCGGGCATTATGCATACGCAGCGTGGCCATTGAATGCCTCTTGGCCGCTGCTTGGCCGTTGAGTACGTATTCAGATTTGCTGATAATATCCCCAATCAATATATCGACGTGAATGGTTATATAAATATATTACAAAGGAAATGGCTACGACTCAAGGGGTTGACAGACCTCAGTCCAATCATCGTTCGATCACGGATTCTGTCCGCAGCAAAGCAGCAGATCACAGACATCAAAATTGGTCCAAGCCTAAAGACTAATAGCTGATGCTGGTGCTGCCGCTGGAGGAGAGCAGTATCCAGAACGGACTCATAAAAATAACAGTTCCAAAATCAAACGCTGGCGGAAATAGACAGCACAACTTCCGGACACAGGGCCTGTCCGCTGATGCTGATGGGCCAATAAAAAGGACACAACTGGCCAAACGCCCCCAGAGGCTGGGTCGGCATGATTCCCGCCCGAGTGTTGTTTTATTATGCGAAACAAGCGAAGGAACACAACAAGAGGAATGCCAGCAAATTCGTGTTTAAAAACAAAAAAAAAATAGCAACAAGAGTCGATTGGGGGACAGTCTGGGCGTGGCAGTTTTGGTGTAACAGGACAGTGAGGATTGTGGGCCAGCTGCGACAGCCATAGAACGAGTCGCCATTTATCTTAATCTACCTTTTAACTTATCTCGTTGCTGGGTTTGAACTTCTTTTCTTTGGCCAAAACGAACAGAAAAGAACAGAACAGAACAGAACATCCAGCAGTTTCTCCTCTCTCTCTGTCTTGGATTGTGTTCTGCCTTTGGCGCGCTATCTTTGCTTTTGTTGCAACAAAAATCAATTAATTATTTATCACTTAAATTCTCCGCCACTTGTCATTATGTCATTGTTTGCTCATTGCCTTGGGGGTCTTTGCTGGGGAAAGAGAAGGAGTCTGGGGCGACCGTCGTCGCGAGAAATCGAGCTAAAATTTTTCCTTGCCTTCGACTTTATCAATACTCAATTGAGACGAAAGAAGGCGCTCTGGCCCTTGGCTTGGGACTTTGGAGTGTGGGTTCCTTGGGGGATCGCTGGTTGGTTGGTCCTGGAAGCAGCAGCAGCAGCAGCAGCAGCATTAGCTGACCCCATTGATGTTTGTGCGCTTAACTTCTTGCCGGCAGTTTGTCTCAGCGGGCCTCTCTGTTCCGGCTCTGTTTGTTGCCATTACGATGCCGATGCCGTTTGCCGTTTGCCGATTGCCGATGCCTGCCAGCAGTTTTTCTTCTTATTTTATTTTACTTAATACTTATGTTGGCATTTTTTTCTTCGGCTCCAGTGTTCAGGGAGGGGGGTGGGGGCAGCCCGATGCCAATGTCGTCGCTTTGGCCTTTTGCAACAATCGAAATCCCCAATTGACAAAAAGAAAACCAATTTAGCAGACAACGACAACTGTTGTGGCGAGTGGTCGGTCTGCTTGGATGTGGCCTCCCCGTCTCTCTGGGCGTGGATTCAAGTTGAGTCCTCTCATTCCCAGCTGTGATAAATTCATCAGGTGAATGCCAAAGCATTGCGCAAATATGCTGCTCCACTCGCCCTCGCCCCCACACTCCTTGGGGCCCTTGCTCCCTGCTGCCCTCTTGATGTGGCTGACTTTGGCTGGCTTGGCTGCGGCTTGGCCTGTCGCCGCATCAAACGACAATTGAATTTGCCATGTTGAAAACTTGGTCGGCCGCCACCACAATATCGAACCCTACAAAAGCCCCTCAGCTCGAGCAGTACAGGCATGTTCATGTCCATGTCCTTGTCCAGGAGCAGTATCAGGAGCAGGAGCAGGAGGCTGAGCCTGAGCCTGAGATGGAGCAGAAGCTGAGTGCCCCCAGGCAACAGCAAGAGAGAACATGCAGCATGCCACATGCCGCACAGCACATTCCTTGGCCAGTCGTTGTTATTTATTTAGTTTTGTTTGCCGTTGGCATGCCTTCAATTAATGTCAATTCGTTTTTAAGTAAGATATCGATACGGAGGACGACAAGGAGGACGAGGACGAGCACAAGCACAAGCACGAGCCTGTGTCCAGGTCAAAAGACAGCGCAAACTCGCTCAGGGCTCTCGCTCTGCTAACAACGAAACGCATCAAATGAAATGAAAACGTATGGGCCAGGCAATTTGTCTATATTTGGGCCAACTAATATACCCAATATGGCCCTCCCCCCCACGCCACCAGCTGGGGCCAGGTCAGGTGATCAGCCCCATCAGCCCGACGACAGTTGATGTGTGGATATAAACCTAATGCTAATGTCTTGTCCCCCTCATCGTTCACTTCGTTCTCGTTCTCGTCCTCGTCATCGTTGTCTATCTAGCAGAATTCTCGTAGACTGTTTGGTCTAATGGAAGGAAGGGTAGCACAAAAATATTTTCCATTATGTTTGAATGCAATAAATTACCTGTAAAGGCAACGGACAAAAACCACACTTTCCCCCCGCCCGTCAGGAGAGGGTCGAATGGTGGCAGGGTAAGGAAAAGGGGACATACATACATATATGTATGTACGCACATTAATTTACTTTTGTTGTCACTTTGCCAGTGGGCCACATTCGAAGTGCCGGCAGGAAAATAAAACAAATACCCCGTACAAATGACAAGCCAGCGAAAGAGGCAGAAACGGAGTGTTGTAGGCCATGTGGTACAGAAGGAGACGTAGATGCCAGAGCTACACCGAGAAAAAATAGTTCATCATTTGTGGAAATTTCAAACTTATTTATTAAATTTATTATTAACCATTTTTAGTCCCGTTAAGCGTGATGCGTATGAACTTATCCATTGGGTATTCAAATAGCCCAATTGATATGTGAAATGGATCTTAATTCGTTCAAGTGTAAAGTTGTAGCTGGAGCCAGGACCAGGGATTGGGCTTTGGCTTGGGACAGCGACAGAAACAGAAGGAATGAGGTACGGTACGGTACTGTGGACATCCTTCTGGGAGCTGGGGTGCTGGGGTGCTGGGCGCTGGGCTCCTTGGTAACCTCCCAGCCAGTTTGATATGTAAATGTGTGGCGCACACATTTCGGGCCGAATGTAATGGAATTGTATGACATTACTTTTAATTAAAAGCGCACAACATTTTTGGCCAGCAAGTTGAGTGCCGGGCTTTCAGCCTGTCCTTTTCTGTGTGTCTGTCTCTCTATGTGGCTTTTCCACTCTTTTGGCAGCTAGGTGTGAAGTGTTTTCCATTTTGGTACAGTGGACAGTGGACACTGGACAGCAGATAGCAGCCAGCAAGCAGAGAGCAGTCAGCAAGGGGTTAAAGCCGGACAGCACTTATTGTTAGACAGCTGCCAAGTTGAAAAGATGCT
Source organism: Drosophila subsilvestris (assembly GCA_035043285.1). NCBI lineage: Eukaryota > Metazoa > Arthropoda > Insecta > Diptera > Drosophilidae > Drosophila > Drosophila subsilvestris. The sequence goes on from JAWNNB010001746.1 coordinate 10,629,334, forward strand.
CTATGGCTATAGCCTCCACTTTATAGACTTATCAATTGTATTAAATCTCAGAGCAGCAACGGAAATTCCAAGCAATTCAATTGCAATCATAGAAAACGGTCAAGCACTCGAAACATAGGTAGAACAAAACTCTCAACATTTAGATAAAATAAATGCAAAAGTATTGACAAAGAGAGAGAGAGAGAGAGAGAGAAAGAGTGGAGCTGGTAGATTGCAGATAAATCATAAGTTTAGCGGAAAAACTCATCAATAAATGGACCATCAATGGAATGGCATGGACTCGTTGAACCTTTTTTGGAAAATGTTGTGACATTTTCTTCATTTCGTATAACAAACAATGGAAACTTCGCCACAGCTCAAGTGCATTGAAAGAATCAAACAATCCAAATAGAAACCGCACAGCACCATATATCATTCAGATCTCGCTCTACTGATTCTGTGGTTAAAATAAAAACAATATCCAGTATTGTTAACCTCTTCTTAGCCACACACACACCCACCCACTTTATGAGCTACTCCGCGTAAAAACCCAAAATTGCAAATAATGCGAATCACGTGGCCCTCTCTCTTTCTCTCTTTCTCTGCCTATGACCTGCCACCGCAATATACTTACACTCGCGCTCACAAAAAAACAGCGAGAAGCGATACTTATGGATGGAGTACAAAGAGTGCAAAGAGCACGGTGCGGTGCCCTATCGCACAATCAACCATTACCGAACGCGATTCCAGTTGAGTATTTCGGTTCCATTCGATTCGATTCGATTCGCAGGCAAATCATAAAAACGAATGAGTAAAATCAAATGGAAAATCAATGAAGCCAGGCCATCAATAGCGATCCGGGGGGGGGGGGATGGATGGCTGGATGGATGGGAGGATGGGTCGTCGTCGTCAGTCGCGGTTTGCATAAATTCCGACATGGCCGAAAAAAGAAGGGCTTGCCTGGTAATGCAGCACTCGCATTACTTTCCCCAAAACGCTTTTAATTGGTCTGCATGGGCATCATAGCCATCGGTTCAAACAACAATGCTGCTGCTGGTTTGTTGCTCCAGAGGGGTTTCAGTGGCAATGCTGGGGGGTGGATTTACCCCTCAACGTGGGCTATGTGGGGAGAGTCGGCTGCTGGCTCATTTTCCCTTCGACCGCTGAACCCAAAATAATTAAAAGTATTTGGCGTCTGTAAAGTAATTTTTAATTAAGTTGAAGTGGCCCAAAAGTGCGTTGCAGGGTGGGCTCTAGCAGGTCTAGCAATGGACCAATGCGGCATAGAGTGGTGCTGGCGGCGCTGCTGCTTTCGTAGGTTGCTTATTACCGCGCATAAACATAAACAATTTTAGAAATTAAATGATAATTTCAGAATATTTACATAATTTTATGCATTATCTCTTGACGGTGGCCAACACAAAAAAAAAAGTTGGCCCCTCCGTCTCCCACTCCCTTTTGTGGCGTTGAAACTTTTGTTGTTCTGTTTTTGCAGGTTTTCATTTTGACGCCGACAAAAAAAAAAAAACGATAGCTGCGGATGGAGTCATTGTAATGCGGTTCGGATCATTCGACCCTCCTGGACTCGTTTGCTTTCTTAGCAAATATTTGGCTTATGAAATTTCATTGTTTTTGGCCGGCAATACCGGCAGAACGGCTCTTTAATCTCAATCCAAATGATTGCTATCAGCAGCCACCAAATTGATTTTAGTTTCATTTACGTTTCCGGCTGCTGACGGCCGCCTCTCTACCTACCCCGGGACTGCTGTCCTGCTGTCATTGCATTTGGCAGGGATTTCGCATAAATATTTATGACGGAAGGCGGGCGGGCCGACAAATGAACAGAACAGAGCCGGACCAAACCGAACTGAACCGAAATGGAGCGAGGCGTGGCATCAAGTGGCGGCCTGGTCAGAAGTGTTTTACCCATCTACCCCGTATTGGATGGCGGCCAAGTGCACTGAAATTCTATTTGCGCCCGTTTCAGTTTTCGTTTGAGTGGATCTCCTTCGTCTCCCGGCTCGTTGCCATTTATTTTTTGTTCGCTCTTTCCGTTTCAAGTTTTAATTAAGTGCAAATTAGAAGAGTGTGCCGTACCACTTCTTTCCACGTTGCAGCGGAAGCCCAGTTCAGTTCAGGCAGTTGATGAGAATGAGAATGAAAATTAAATTCCACATTCATTATATCTGAACTATTCGGTGGGGAGTGATATATATATATATATATGTATATCTGTTGGGATCTAGCATCTTCCTCCGCCCCCCATCACCAGATCAGATGTGCAAAAACTTAATTAGCAAACATTTTTAATGGCCGTAGCATCCCCACGTTGCGGATGGGCTAGCAGTGTGCGTGGTGGGGTGGGGGTGGTGGTGGTGAGGGGTAACATTTTAATGTTCTTGGCAATTTGGTTATAAATTACAACTATTATTTTAATATTTTCACACATTTTGTTCGCCGGCGCCCAGCGTGGAAAAGTGAGCGTGAGTGAGCAATGAAAATGGTGAATGAGAGAGAGAGCAGGAAAAAAGGGGGTAAAGCGAGAGTGTCTGGTAATGCTGGCTGTAAGTAACATTATTTGCACCTCCATGAAAAGCTCACAAGCAGCCGGCAATTATTGAAATAAATTTACGAGCTTGAAACAAATTATGGTAAGGAAATGGAAGAAGTCAGTACTTCTTCCGCCCCACCCCTACACAATCCCAGACCCCTTCCCCACAGCAGATTCCGGCAGAGAGCAGAGTACCGTGTGAGCAGCTAACGAGCGAGGCAGCGAAGGCCAAAGTGAAATGAAGGAGTTGGAAAATGTAAAAGGAGATGGAAATGAATGGGGGGAGTCTGGGGCTTGAAGAGGCTGCCACATTGTTATGAAACTTTGCATATGAATGATAATAAAGGGGCTGGGTCTTTGGTGGCAGAAAGAACACATTAATATGCTGCATAATTATGCGATAACCCTGTTATGAGTGGGAAGAAGGTTTACTCGTACTCGCATATCCCAGGCATCTGTGCTATCTGTCTCTTTCAAGCGTTCCTTCTCTTTGTCACTCTCTCTCTCTCTCTCTCTGTCTCTCTCTCTCTCTCTGTCTCTCTGTCTCTGGGTGGTTGAGCCAAACATTACTGAACAACAAAGCAGAGCCTGAACCCAACTGAACTGAGATGAACAGAACATAACGCTACATAACGTTAACGCTAATGATGCCACCAACAACAACAACAACAACAAACTTAACGCAAAGGTGTGTACCAGGTGTGTGCCTCTGTGTGTGTGTGTGTGTGTGTGTGTAAGTATTGGGTGTTACATGCTGCAAAGTACTCCCCAAAGTGCCCCTAAATGCAAGGAATGACAGTCATTTCATATTTGTTGTACTCCAAGGGACGCGCTCTCTCTCCTGCTGCTCCTGCTGCTGCTCTGTCCTGTTACCGGCTAAGGCTACGCACACCCATCACACACACACACACAGGGATCTCGTGTCATAAAATTAAATACTTCACTGGAGAATTAAATGCAGTAAAAAGTGGGCGTGACGCGCACCCACAACCCACTACCCAGCACAGTCCACACAATCCTAAACAACCGCACAGACACAACAAACACACCTTCTTCCCCTCATCAGGTACAAGGTACTTCAATATTAGATCCCTGTCCCTGTCCCTGTCCCAGTCCCAGTCCCAGTCCGAGCGGCAAAGTCGGGGGCCAAATGGGACATGCACAAGTCCTTGTAAATACCAGGGGCGTTGCTTTGGCTGACAACTGTAGCTAATAAAGCTAATAATAAGTTAAAAGCTAAAAGTGTTTTCATTATTACGATTATTACGGATTGCCTGTTGTTGTCCTCCCTTTACCTCTCCCCCAACCTCTCCTGCCTGGGGAAATGATCTCTTTGCCTTTTAGAAGCACACAGATAGATTGTGAAACGGTACTAATAAATACATAAACTGCAAAACGCCGAACAGCAAAATGGCAACTGGAGCTGCAAGCATATTAAGCCAGTCTCAGCCCCAGCCCCAGTCCTAGCCCCAGTCCCAGCCCTCACTCCACTCCATCCAACCATTAGTGGAAGCCGGACCCAGAGTAGAGCTCAATTCCCAGTTACCGTCCAGACCCAGCTCAGGGCCCTAAGCTGGCCCGTGTAGAGTCGGGTCATAAAGTATTGTAAAGGTGTATTAGCTGGCCGTGCTTTAAGCCCAATCTGGGCGTGTTGACCACACACTCTCACTGCAGAGCCCACAAATCGCATTGCTGGCATATTGACGTGCCAAAGGATTTCAGCTCGGCTGTCAAATCGGGTACCAAGAGCTGCCAACCGCTTGCGTAGCGCGCGAATTGAAATTGATGGCAGCTCCAGCTCCAGCTCCTACTCCTCTGACCGGATCGACTTAGGGCTGCCAACTGAACATTTTAAGTTGGACAGCAGCTTCTAAAATGGTTATGCGCATCAATGCTGTCATGTTGTGCGAATATTTTAAGGCACAAATGCATTTAACTGTAGCTCTCCGCTTTGATTTGCTTTATTTTATCCATATTTATAATCCATATTTAACGCCGTTCATTCTTCCCCACTCGACCGCATGCACGCACACAAAAGCGTTGTCATTGGGCTCTTGAGAAGCTCGCTGTCTCTGCCACAACCCATTCATCTCAGAATTCATCCATCCATTCAATCCCTCTGGCTGTGTGTCTGCTCAAAACTAAGCCGCTGCTGTGGCCGCTTTCCGCATTTGGATCGACATGAATCGAATTGCATTTGGCCGGAAATTGCATGTGCCCGATTGCTATAATTAAAACTAACTAGCGCTGATTTAGCCAAGATGTTACATTGGGGTCGGCTAGGGTTTTTGGGATTTGGTTTTTTGGGTTTTTGGGTGCGGGCGAGTGGGCGAGTGGGAAAGGGTGCGAGGGCTCTCGCGTTGACTGTCTTGTCTTGAGCAGGCGGCGATGCGGTTTTGTTAAAATTACATTCGCCAAAGTTTTATCGCAGCAGCGTGCCCTGCCACTGCCACTGCCACTGCCCCTGCTTCGTGCCTCGTGCCAGTGGCAGCGGCAGCAAGCGACTACTGCGGCAGTGTGGCATGATATCAGCGCCGTAATTAATTGCGGCCGCTGCATTTCAGGGTGGCCATGGCAATTGTGGCGTGCAAATTAAAAGCCAGCAGCAAGCGAGCGGATCGGTTGGTTGTTCTACAAAAAAGTTGTACAAAACAAACACTTTGAAACCAGAAGAAAAACAGAAACTGGGTGGAAAAAAAAACCACAAAAAACGACGCAGGCAATGACAGAGCTTTCCTCTTTGCCAACAGCGCAGGAACAGAAACAGAAACCGAGTCTGTTGTTGTTATTGCCAGGAGCAGGAGCTGGAGAAGGCGCAGCACAGGCATCGATAGACAAATAAAAATAGGAGTACATATAATAATAAAACGAGGGCGAACCGCGGCATATCCTGTTGGCAATTTACGTTTAGCTGGTAAAAGTGAAAAGTGAAAAGAAACACTCACTTATGGCCGTGGGGCCAGCACAATGTCTTCGATTTCAAAGTGCTCCACTCTCCGTTGTGCCTGTTGTGTTTTGTTGTGTTGTGTTGTGGTTGCTGCAGCCGCTAATGGCGGTGCGGTGCGGTGCGGTGATTGGTGGAAGCGTTGGAGTGTTGCCGCTGACGACAGTGCCACAATAAAGACGAATAGGACACGGCAGACTGGAACTGGAACCGTCAGTTCCTGGAGTAGGACACCAAGCAGCAGCGAGCAGCGAGCAGCGGCCCAAAAGTGTCGCAGCAAATTGAGTGGGAAAGGCAACAAATCACATCAAAAACATATTTGAATATTTGCCGTCACTTAGCTTTCAGGACGAGCTGAGCCTGCGGTGATGGTGGGTGGATTTGGTTGGGCAGGTGGACAGGGGGCGGGGCCTAGGTCGTATAGCCGCCCGGTGTCGATGTCGCTGCCAGTGTTTGACTAAGCGTCAGGGAGGCGCAGTCAATGAAATCGACACTTTTCCAGCATACAAGCGCTGAAGAAGCTTTCACAGCAAAGCGTTCAGATACACTGCCCCAAAGAGAGGGTTCGCTTCGCACAGCTTAAAAGTGACTATGGGCCATAGCGGTGTGTGATTTTCTCGCAGTGCACAACCTGCCAAGTGCTCGATGATAAAGAGGTGAAATCTGTACAGTTTACTTTTGGCACTGCTGCTGGTGCTGGTGGCTGGTGGCTGGTTCTGTCTGAGCTGTCTCTCATTTTTCGGTAAGCAAAGCTTAACCGTTAGCTGACACTTGTATACAGTGGGGCGGGCGCAGGGAATATGCCTATCCACCTGCCACCAAATGGGGCCCCGTCCCTTACCGGAATTGTATGTATGTATGTGTGTGTGTGTGTGTGTGTGTGTGTGTGCGTGAGTGCGCTGTTTACATGTGTATTGTGAGTAGAATGCCTCCGGCCAAAGTGTACATTACGAAGTTTTAAATTACACAATCACACAAATACACACACGCGGGATACAGGGACACAAAGGAAAGTACAAAGAGAGTGTATGAGTGTGCGAAAAAGGGAGAGAGGGAAAGAACCGCAAGGATATGTGGTAGCCTGCTCGCGTCATGCTGCTTATTGAAAAGAGGGTAACACGATTTTGGTAGGCATTTCTGAGCCCATACACTGATAGAAAAAAAACCAAAGTAAAATTAACTACAATCATATTTGAGTTTAAAATGCGATTTTTAAATACAAATATAGTAAAATTAAATGGAATTCACTTTGATTCATATAAAAATGTATTAAAATGGTTTTTTGAATACGTTCATATTTAATCTTAATACAAAACACTTTAAAATAAAATAATGTATTAAATTTAAATAGAAAACACTTAAAATAAATATTTAAAATTTTTAGTTTAAATATAAAATATATATAAATTAAATATAAAATGTATTAAATTTAAATATTTTCATATTTATAACAAAATATTAGTTAAAAAAATATTCATTATTAATACAAGCACTCTTGGATGAAAATCAATGGCATAAATGAGTGAAAATATTAAAATTTCAGGGCTTTTTCTATTGGTGTAGAGAATACTGGTATACATTTTTTGGGAAGTATACGCTAATCGATGTAGTCCTGTAGTTTTCCATTTATCTTTGTTCTTGCTGCTTAAACTATATCAATTCATTAATCATGAAACTATCTAAATTATTCAGCCAAACTGCATGCAGAAACGACAGCTGTGGAAGTGTATCTAAAGTCTCGGCTCCCAAAAGGTGTCCTTCTTTCCTTCTTGTCTTCGTCTTGGCATCGCTTGTCGCGTGTGTGTGTGTGTGTGTGTGTGACGGTAATGGAATGAAATGGGGAGGATATTGCTGGGTAGTGGGTCCGCAAAGCGAATCCTGCGGGGTGTTGTATCAATGGCAACTCTGGGATTGGCGGCTGCACGTGTCAAAATTTGCGCAAAGGATATACAAAGTAACTCATGCTAATTTCGCCCATTGTTACTATTGTAGAAAGTTGCCATCGATTTGCGTGTGTCTGTATGTGTCTCTGTATGCATGTATGTGCTTATGTAAGCTGTGCGGTGTGAGGCTTTTGTGTAAATTATAAAGCGGCACGAGCTACAGATAATGGCTAATGGTTAAGTGGAGTGGAATTGTAAATTATATTTAAAAAAAAATAAAGCCCAACTAAATCCTGTGCGCTGATGACGCTGGAGCATAAATAAATACAAAAATAGGAAACCACTACGCTTATGGGCTGGTATCTGCAGAATATGCGACCCCAGGCGACTCGAGCACTTCAGTGGGTCAGGCAGGCATCCGACTTAAGCTTTAATTTCGTCTAAGTAAGCACATTGACAACCGTGAAAGGTACACACAGACCCAGATGCCATTTGCACAACAGATCTCCCCTTTCTGCCTTATTCGAAGGCTTTGCATATTTGCATGCATTCAGGATACATTCAGGACTGCAGCTGCAGCAGTAGCAGTGGCAGTGGCAGAGTTTTCTGTGACAAAGTCGCAATTTCCGTTTTATTCTATCTTATTTCAGAAGCTGGCTTCTAGTTACAGGTAAGATGGTAGTAGGAGGCCAGTAATGGAAATGGCAATGGCAACGGCAACGGCAACGGCAACTGTTAATTGACTGGCCTATGGCCGACCTTTGACTTTCCACATTTCAACTGCACCTCAAGCTGCACACCCTTGCTGGGCAAATACAATTTGCGGTTACATTTGGTTCGGTTACGTTACCTACATAATTTGACCGCACGCAAAGTGCACAACTTTTTAAATGTCAAGTGTCGCAGCCGCACGGCAAGCCAAGCTTTGCATTGTCACCTAATTGCCAATGGCATTCACTTGATAATTTGAGCGCCATGGCTTCACATAATTATTGGGCGTGACGTCAAAGCCAGCATCTCTCACATGCGTTGATGCCAGTTGATGGCATTTATGCTCCCGCATTGCCCCTCCCAGAAAACTTATAAGGAGCAGCTGCCAACTGCTTGCAATTGCAGCTGAAGCGGCGGCTTCCGCGTGACCCCCGTTTGGCCATTCAATGCCATTTCCATTCTCATTATCAACACTGTTCTCTGTTGGTATTTTGTACCTCTCGAAGTAGCAGATGAATGGGTCTTCTCGGTAGCCAGCACACTTATAATTATTCTGTGAATTCAGTCGGATCAGATTTACATACTTCAAAACATCATTAAATGTCAAAAGCATGGCGAGCAATGTTACAGCAGAGTACCAGGTACCTTTTAGTCGATTCTTCCTTTCCTTTCTATGCATGTGTGTGTGTGTTTGTCTGATTAAAGCGGCCTTGTGGGGGTGTGTGTGTGTGTCTTAGATGGCAGCATCATCATCATCATCATCAGAAGCAGAGGCAACCGCCGCACTTCTTAAAAAAGCAATTACATTAAAAAGGATATGGTTGTGGCAGCTCTTTTTGCTGGCTGGCTGCTTTGGAAGGAGCTGCCGCTCACGTTACGTATACGTAATAGTAATGCCTGCTTACGTGCTGCTGCTTCTGCTTCTGCTGCTGCCGCTACAGGACGTCTCGTCGCATCGCGTCCGCTGAGTGTGTCTCTTAAATGTTCATTAAATTGGATTTTTAGTGCACATCGTAAAAAATTCAAAGCGCCCATTTAATTCGCCCGCCAACAGCTAGGAGTTCGTGTAGCAGCAGTAGAAGCAGAAGAAGGAACAGTAGTACCGGCCTGGATTGGCCAAAAAGTTGAGCAGAAGGTGCAACAGAGCTGCTTGGTCTCTGGCGCTTGGTCAGCACTTCAATTCTGGAGGTCATAAAAGCAGACGAGTCGCAGGTCGTGGAACTGCAACTGGAAGTTAAACTGAAAACTGGAACTCCTTTTCGAAGACGCAGTCGATCCAAATTGAAATATTTTGCAATCCTATTGATTTTCCGTTTAATGATGCGCTGCATATTGAATGGCTGGCCAATGCAGCAAGTGCAGGCCAGGCCCATTACTGTCCCTGCCACTGCACTGCCCCTCCCACTGGCACACTTTTTCTCCTCTCAGAACTCCTCCAGCCCCCTATACGTAGTATTTGTCATTATGTTTGAGAGACGGATCCGAGAGCGGGTCCAGCTTAGTTTTTATTTGTTTCTTTTGCAATTCGGCGGGGGAGACTGCGGGAGCATCGTGGAAAAACCTTTTTAAGGCAAATTGTGCTGCATTTTAAGCGGAAATGATGCGCGTCCTGCGGCATCACATCCTGGCCACAAAATGGCTGTGCCTCCTACGCCTTCCACGTCTCCCTCTCGCTCACTCTGCCCACACTTTCCGCTGCTGTGAGGCGTTTTGTTGGTTTTTCTTTCAGCAAAATATTTGCATATTCATCTCTAAACAAAACACCAACTTTTCCGGGAAAGACAAACGGCAAACGGCATGAAAAAATAAAATAAACATTTGAAAGAAGAAAGCGGCAGCGGCAGCAGGAAGGAGCAAAGTTTAATGGCCAACATGGCCATGACCAGAGCAGAGCAGAGCAATGGGTGCTGTGTGCTGTGTGCCCCTCTAGCAGGCCATCTCTATCTCATGGAAGTGGCCCATTAGGCGGTCGCCTCCTGGCCGTCATGCCAGGCTGCGGCATATTGGCAAAAAACTCCAAATAATTGACACCAGCCAGCGACATCTGATGTAAAGGCTATGCGACGCTGCAGCCACCTGACGACTGTTGTTGTTGTTGCCCCCTTCCTTTTTTTTTTGTTTTTTGGTTTTTTTTTTTTTTTTGGATGCAACTGCGTGGCATCAGCGATGTATTTTCTAATTGCCTTATCGCTTTCAGCGTTAACAGGCGCCCGAGCGCGAGGACTCAAAGTCCTTTGACGATGAGTGGACACTTTTGAAGTTTGGTCAGAGGATACAAAACTAAAAAGGAAAAAAAACGGGACATGCACCAACCATAGAGAGGAGAAACAGTGTTAATTGCAATTTGACTTGCGATTCGTGTCGTGGACATTTTGGGGAAAATTGTTTGCATTTTCAAATGGATTTTTTGACGCTTGTCGCTTGCGCCGCTTGTCTGAAGCAGAAATATTTCATAAGTGTTGGCCAAAGGGATCAATTAATGTCATCTCTGTCGCTGACAAACCGCATCACCGATCGCGTTTTCATCTTTGATTGCGGTATCGGCGTCGGAGTGTGTCGTCGTCGTCTCCTGTGGCAACTGCACGGCGACAAACTGTTTGACATCGAATTTCAATTTCATGCGCATGAAGGAGCCAGCAGCCAGCAGCCAATGACTGGAATGGCCTGAATGAAGCTTGGGACTTTGCCATTTGCTTAATTGCCAGGGATATACGAGTATGTGTCTCCATCCGACTGAAGGGGGGGGGGGGGGGGGTTAATTGAAAAACCGTCGCAGCCAAAAAGGCATAATAATTGTAGACAACTTTTGCGACACCCCAAGGCAGCCCGGGCCACATAGCCGTAAAATAAGAAAAATTCACCTTCTTCTCACATGCAAACATTGAAGCACTTTGCCGCCTGCCCTGAAAGATGGCACACAGTCGGGGGACAAACTTAAGGATATAGTCGTGTGGCTGCTCGGGTTGAGTCGAGTCGAGTCTGTGCGGGGCGGAATGGTATGGCAGAATGGCAGGACAGAAAATTTATGGCATTGACCACAAAATGTGTTAGTGAGTCCGCTCTACATGTGAGTGCTACTGCTGCTGCCCGTGCTGCTCGTGCTGCTCCTGCTGGCTGCAGCTAAAACTTCACTTTGTCAGTAACTTTCGGAAAAAGTCTAGCAAGTGCGCTACTAAATAAAAATTTATGCTGGGCGACACACGACGTCTACAAGGTGGCGGATGGGGAGGGGACACAGAGACACAGAGACAGCGACAGAGACGCACGCAAACTATTGCCAAGACACTTGACCATTTGCACACTTATGCAATTATGAAATTGCCATAGAAAGTGACACTTTTATTCGTCATCCTGCCAGCCATTGTCCTTTTGGTTTGGTTTGGTTGGAGCAGCGCACAGAGGGGGGAACAAAAAAATCAAGAAAATTGCGCAACGAAAACTCTTAACAAAGTCATTTGGTCCAGATGCTGCCAGTTAAGTTAGTGAGAGCTACGAACTGTTCACTCTGTTTTTTTGGGCTGGGGGAAGGGAGAGTTCTGTGTTCTGTGTTCGCTGCTCCCGAGAAAGAACAGCCGCCCAACAAATACTTGTGCTCGTAGAGAGAGAGAGAGAGAGAGAGTGGAGAAAGTTGGTTCAGTTCTTTGCTTGGCAAAGCAAAACACATGTGGCTAAGGCGTCTGAAGTGTGTGCCTCGACCACTGCGAAGGGTTAAGCCAGCGGCCTGGAATTTTGGGCAGAATGTGCTACTTAAGAGTGGCATCCAGGGACAGCGTGGATGAATGGATGGGGCACACTTATCCCCACTCATCCCCACCCCCACTCTGTCTGTGTGTGTGTGTGTGTGCGCGTCCCAACGCATTTCGGACACTTACTGTAATTGTCTCTGCCCCAGCAGGGAACTAAGGCGGCGCAAATTAAGTGCAGAAAGCGATTACAGACCAAGTGTGTTGTGTAGTGTAGTGGAGGGGTCGAAAGGAGTCGTCAAGTGTCGCAGTCATCCTCAGGGTCAAGGCGCAGCATTTGATGAACTTGTGGTAAGAGTCCTTGCCCGGATTGGGGCAAGTGGGGGAAAGTGGCATGGCATGTGGTGGGCCATCAGCATAACTTTGGCACAATATGCTGCGTTAGTTTAGCAAAAATTTAACCCGAATTTGGCACAGGGGTGGGTGAGGGCAGCAGTTATTTTGCTTATCTAGGCGTGGACACGTGGCCAAACAATGCTGGCTGTTATTGCTGTTGCTGTCTGTCCTTCTTGGCTGGCTGGCTGTCAAGTGACAAACTTGAAAAACAGTCAACTAGTTGGGATCTCAGCTCTGACTTTTCTTTCTCCCATTTCCGCAGTTTGTTGCTGCTGCATTGTCGGTGGAGTGGCCTATCCATTGCTTTTCTTCAATCAGAAGCTTTGGGTATATCTAACCTTTTTTTATATTCAATTCCGTATTACACATTTCAAGTGAATTGATTCATATATTGCTAGCCCTCACTTCAGTTATGAACTTACGAAAAATGCAACTGCCGCTGCTCCGGCTTGGGGGTAGGAAGAGTTTGTGTGCCACACTTGCACCATAACTAACTCGGGGGCAAGTGCAAGTGTTGGTCAGAGTGGGCACGGCAAGGCACGGCACCATGTGGCTGGGCTTTTACAGCCATGTAAGCAATGCCTTTTCTTTGTTCCGTCTGGCGAGGAGTGGAGTCCAGCGAGTGCAGTCAGGGTAGCCAGGGTAGCCAGGGCAGTCAGGCAAGCGGAAACTCACAAAATAAATGCAACATTTGGCAGCGCCTTCCATGGAAACCGGAAAAGTGGCTGCTTCTGCACGTGTATTGGTGTCGCCTCTCTGCGTGTGTGTGTTTGTGTGTGTGTGTGTGTGTGTAATGTCTTGCTTAGGGCAAGCCACGCAGGAGATGCTGGCATTGCCTTGGGGCACCCTGCTGCTGTCACATTTTCAGCTTGCCTCATCTTCGGCTCTGCCTTTGCGTCTGCCCCCATTTGCGTCTTCATTCAGCAATTTCCACTTGCTGCTTTGGTAACTTTTGGCCATCTCCTACTCTCTGGCTCTGGATGCATCTTTTATTGTTTCAAATTTTATTGCTGCATCAGTTTGTGGCAGACGCAGACGCTGACGCACACACCGCACAGGCAGCTCTGAGGGAGCAGCAGTAGCAGCAGCAGCAGCAGCTTCCTTTTGCATTTTTCTTGATGCCTGTCCAAGTGGAGCGCTGTTTCTTGTTCTTTTTGTTTCTTGTGGCACATTTTATGGCCAGCAAGTTGGCAGCCCCAGCAGTCCCTCTTAGACAGCAGCAGCCCTAGCAGCAGCAGCAGCAGTTTCTAATCTTTTGATTATGTACAACATACGCAGCATATGGGGTGGCATTTCCAGCTTCTGTCAGTGTCGCCGTCGCCTGCTCCTTTATCGATTTCTGCTCTCTCCATCTCACTCGCCGCGCAGCTTATTTATGGCTTTATCAATAAAAATTATAAATTATTGTTATAGTTGTTCCTCAACTAATGGTTCTGGTTCTACTTCTGCGTGTGTGTGTGTGCGTGTTTGTATCTGTGGCAGAGCCATTCGCTGTGCACCAAAGTGCAAAGGTCAGTCAGTATTGCTGCTGCCGTTTGCTTTTGCTTTTGCTGTTGCTTTTGCTGCCACTGTTGACGCTGACATTGCTGACGTTGGGTGTTCGCAACTTTATTTGCACATCCTGTTCTTCCCTCCGTGGCCGCTATTGGTATTGGGATCCACTCGGGACCACACGTCCAACCGCCAATGTTTGTTCCTGTTGTTGTTGTTGCTGCTGCTGCTGCTGTTGCCGTGTTGGCCTGCTGTTGTTGCGACTGGCGCTGCAGCTTCATCTGCATCTGCAACATGGCCTGCTGTTGACTTTGTTGTACGCGTATGTTTGCAGCGCTTATGCAGCCTGCGTCCACATGCAACCTCCACTCCACTCCACCGTCAGAAGCAGCAGCAGCAGCAGCGCCCATACAAAGCGCTTTATGTTTGCCTTTAATTTGCGTTCGCCGCCTTGGCGAATGCAGCGATTTTTTTTTTTTTTTTTGGTGCGAACAATGGCAGGCATAGCAGGTAAAGCCATCATAAATTCAGTGTTAAATGATTAAAGAAGCTCATTGATTCAATATATGATTTCTGGAGCAGTTTTTGACATTTCTTGTGCTTTAAAGAGGAAGCTGAGTAGCCTTTTTCCCCATGCAATTTCCCCCCTATCAGCCAATGTCAACGCAAACATTTAATTTGAGAATTTTTAAGTAATATTTGCTATCTTAGCGAGTTATTAATTATCATAAAAGAGTCGGTAGCGTATTAAGGATAGTATTCAGTTCATGGCATCCATATTGCATTATGGATTTTCCGTTTCGCTTCACACACACACACCCCCCTACCCAAAGCATTCGCTCTCACACTTTCTTCTGACCTCTTCATCTCTTTTTTTGCGACTCACCCACCCCCACTCCCATCCTTCAGCATTCCTTTCTCTTACTGGGCCAGGAATTGATTGAAAATCAAACCAAACTCTCGAACTTTTTTAAGCATGTTTGAGTTATGCTGAATGCATTGTAGCATAAATATAAACACAAACAAAAATCCCACCCCCCACACACCCATACACACACACACACATACATACAAATGCATCATCAAGATGGCCGACAAAGAGAAAGCAGAGGGACATGGCTGTGGGAGGGTAGGGGCGGAACCTTTGGAAATTCAAACTATGAAACAGAGCAAGAGCAAAATGTTTGCAAAAGAAATGTAAAAGCAGGGAAAAATACAAAAAATACAAAAAAAAAAAAATTGCATATTAATTATGTTTTGCTGGCACAGTTCCACAAGAGGGAAATGTGGGGGGAAGCAGGGCGGTAAAAGTGAGTAGGAGGAGGAGAAGAAAGGGAGAGGAGCAAGGGGTAAGGAGGACAAGTCGCATGGATATTTCTACACAGTATTCGAAGCGAGAACATGGGTATATTTTTATATTGATGACAGTTCAAGTTAAATTATTATTAAATTAAGGAACTATTTTCTATATATTTAATTTATTTCCATGGTAGCAAAATTTTCCCTTTTTTTAAATGCAAATTTGTTTCTGTTTGTTGTACGAATTATTGGCTAGCGGGTATCTTGTAGTCTGAATACCGACTTTAGTTTTCTCACTTGTTTCCTCTTTGAGCGTTTTGCGTTGGGCGCCCTGGGACGGTCGGAGGCTTGGCGCGGCGTGGCCGATGGGGATTCACAAGTTCGGGCTGTGTATTGGGGGCGCGCAAAGTGTTTTTTTCTGTGTGGGTGCGCGCGGGTGTAATGTGTACCTATACCTTTACCTGACTTTTATAAATACACACACACACACACACACACACACATGCATGAAAATACCCCAATGCAATAGGTCTATCTCTCTCTTGGTCCCCCCCGTCCGACACGCCACGGTTTGCCTCGCATCGCATGCGTGTGTGCATCGACTCAAAGGTGTTTGTGTTTAGCCGCATTCTGTTTGCTTACAGTTTTTGCATGGCTTTCAGCAGACACACACACACACACACACACATACTCCTCTCACACGGTAGCTCATTCTCCTCGATGTTTGCCATTATCTTACATGGCGCTGGGCGCTCTCCTCAGCACTTTTTCTGCTCGTTCTCTTTCTCTCTCTCTCTCTCTATCTCTCTCTGGCAAAGGTAATGTTAACGACTGGCAGCTAAAAATGGAAAATGGAAAATTGAACAACAATTTCTGCTCGTTTTGCTGCCCGAGCGAGCGGAAGTCCACACTACCTGCTGCCCCACAGTCCAGGCCCACGCAATGTTTTCCTTTGCTGCACACAAGCCCATCGGTGCGGTGGGGTGGGAACAGGGGACTGGAGCCACTACGAGTATACGTATACAGGGCAGATGCAGGCGGCTATCAAACTGCAAGGTTAAGCCATAATGAAAGTAAAATTATGTACAAAATTTTTGCCACCGCTGGTCCAATGAGAAAGCAGCAGGAGCTGGCAACTTGTGCCGCAGCAGCAGCATCGTCACACATTCACAGTGTCATCAATGGGCGAGCGGAGGTTGTGCTTGGAGGGGGGTGAGTGTGTGTCGACCGAGGTCACTGTCGGCAGAGACCTTCAGACATACATAGGTGTAAATTACACCAGGTGTCTTTTGCCTTATTTAGCTTTGTTCCTGATTAAATCAGCGACTGCACACCAACATTTTTTAGAGCAGAAAAATATCCAAATTAAATGTAAATAATAAATCAGTTGGAAGTGTTGCCGAATTAGATCTGATAAGTCTTACGCGAGCTATGGCGATATGGAAATCTTTCTATTTTTATGTAAAATGGTTTCTCGTAGATCTTTTAAACATTTCACTCCATTTCTGCCCACAGCTGTAGCTGCAGGGAGAGTGGCAAAACTGCTGCAACTCTTAATTGGACCTCATACCTCTGCTCTGTTCCGGTCTGCTCTGCTCTGCCCTGCTCTGCTCCTCTGGCTGGCCTCAGGAAAATTAATTACATAAAAATACGCCGCAACACTTTTGGTTACCGTTTCTTTCGTTTTTCGGCTTTTATTTAACCATATTTTGAGGCGGGCGCCGAACGGTGCTGGCTCCTATGCCCCATGTGGCTGGCTGCCAAGGATACTGTCGCTGGCAGTGCAACGTCAAGAGTGTTCGGTGCGTGTGTGGTGGCATGAAAATCTCATCCCTGTGCACGAGTATGTGGAGTGAGTTACGTGTGTGTGTGTGTGTGTGCTCCGATCCGTCCATTGCCTTTATTTGCCTTCGTGCGTTTATCGTTGCCCCCTGCCATGGCAACGGCAACATGACGCGGCACATCGCCGAGGCTGGGTGCAGTTGTTTGTCTTTAATTATGTTTGGACGCGATGCCATTTTTGCGTCGTCCAGGACCTACTTATGTGCGTACCGAGATGATGCTGGAATCGGAGCATTGTCCTCATTCTGTTCTGTTCTGTTCTGTTCTGCTCTGCGCTGTTCTCCTTCCTCTGCTTGCAGTTATTATACAACGCAGCCAATGGCGGTAATAAAATTAAACGATAACATTTCCTTTTCATTTGCGCACGCATAAAATTAGAGTCAACCCATCGACACACACTCCAAGACTCCAAGATCCACCACTACTGGATGCCTTTCCGGACACAGACGGGCTAATGCGCGACTTTCATCGATGTGCCACAGCAGCCTCAGCGTCAGCCTCATGTCCGATGCTTGAAATTAATTAAATGCAGCGATCGGAAATATTAATCGTCTGCACAGGGCACCGAGTCGCTGGTGCGGCTGTGGCTTCGGTAATTTTAATTGGCAGTCGAAGCAGCTGCGGACGCAAAAATGTACCTCACTTCATTTCCGGATGGCAGTGCAAGCAAATTTACTTCGGGCAGGAGAGAAGCCGCCCTGGAGCTGCAGTGCCAGCTGACCAGCCGCCACAACTGGACAGCTTCATTTCGCGACATTGCATGTCAAAGTGAAATATTGGCTGGAGACATGTAATAAATTTTAAAATTTTTTATTATGCGTTGCAGTGGAAAAGAGCGTGAGTGAGTGTGAGAGAGTGAGAGAGCGGGAGCCTGTGCGGTGGTGGGGACAGGCCAACGCATTGCCGCCAAAGTGGTTTGCACGGCTGCCTGCGCGTCTGTCATGCGTGCCACTGCCACACACAGACTGCTGTTGTTGTTGTTGTTGTTGTTGTTGCCACTGTACTGATTCAGCGGCTCCTCAGTGTGGCGTGAATCGTAAATCAACGATTTAGGCGCACATGCAGCGAGCAAGGCATTTTTTAACAATTTTTTGTTGTTGTTTTCTTTGCCCTTAGTCACTCACTCTCTCTCTCTCTCTTTTTGCCATTTGACATTTTTAGGCCTGCACAGATTCAGGGTGTAGGAAATTCGTAGTACCCTGTAAGCCAACGAAAAATGATGGAGAATTATACATAGAATTATAGTTGGATTTGTGGATCTCCGCTTAATTCTGCTTGCAGTTTCAAATCTCTTTGGAGTAGTTCTGAAAGCTAGACTAATCATACAAAATATCTTTAAATAATTCATTCACTTATTATTCGCGCGAATTGCATTTGCAGCTCATTCGTGTGGTTGCAACGACCTCGACCATTGATCATTTTTGTGGCATATTGTACACCATTGCGTATACGCGCAATAACGCGTCATTTTCACACACGCACACAGCGGCCAAGGGTCACACCGTCAACACATCACCGTGATACTGTTGTTGTTGTTGTTCTTGTTGCTGTTGCCGCAGCGTCAGCGGCATGAGAGCCGCCTTTCTCATGGCATATTGATTTGATGCCCAGGCGCTATGTCGAGAATTTCCATTAAATTTTCCTCCCAAAAGCAAGGCGACCAACCCGACGACCGATACACGATACAGCGTAACAAAAAAACAAAAACCAAAAAAAGAGAAGTGGATTGTGTAGGGGAAATGGGAAACTTTACAGGCATTTGCCATTAGAAGCGGCGACGCATCCGCTAACCACGTTAAGCCCGAGGCCCTGCCTTTGCAGCACGGATATATCCGTGTATCCCTTTGCAGCACGGGTATTGTGTTTTTGCAATTTGCAAATCGTGCGAAAAATTGCGTCGCCCATCAATCAGGGGCCAATGGCACGGCGAACAAGCGGCTGTGTAAAATATTAAATTGGCCTTTGTTGGCCTAATTGAAAACATAATTAGCCTTAATTTATTAGCTGGCCAGCCAGCAGCTACCCACCCAGATAGATACACCCAGTGCCAGCAAAGCGGTGTGCGAATAATGTGCTAAATCCATCGATTGCAGTCTATCGCTTCGGCTCTGCCAGGAAAAGCGCGTCAAGAAAATCTGCGCGACGTGTCGCCGGTGTTGGGGTACAGGATGGCAAAGCTGCTTGACATGGCCCTAATTTAATGAATCCATGCAAGCGTACTTGGCAAAAACTTGAGCGGCTTGCTGGCACGGCTACACTGGGCTACAGGTTTCGGAGGGAATCGGTTTCGGCTTCCAGGAATTTCTGTTGTTGTTTAGTAAGTAAATAAAACACAAATAACTTAAGGTAGTTTCTTACATGGTCAAGTGATCCAGTCAACAAAGTAGACTGCTGTTAAACAAGACATTTTATGCCTTTATAGATGAAATAATCTCATTATACTATTGCCGGAAACTTTAGCACCAATTTAACGCTCATTGTGGCCCTGAGGATTAGTGTTAACCTTTTCGTGTTGCCAATGAATTAATCAGAGTGATTTCAGCATCTTTGTTGGGTTTGCTGGTGTACCTCTCCTCTCTCTCTCTCTCTTTCTCACTGTCTGGTATTGATGTTGCTGTTGCTAATACCTTAACTAAATGTATAATGTTGCTGCAGCCTCATGCCTTCATCTCCTGGCCACGATCCTTGGCAAACTTAAGCCAAGCTGGTCTGGTCTAGGCTGGCTGTCCTTGGTGTCCCGCTCGTCCTGGCTTGTCTTGGGTGTAACGGTGTCGCTTCCAGGCGCAGTTAGTTAATGCTGCACATTATTTCGACAGCGCGTGCACACTCCAGCAACAATCTCGGATACTTTTTTCGGCATCGCAGTTTCACTTGGCAGTTTTCTTTGGCTGCCTCCTCTGCTCTGCTCTGCTCTGCCGCTGTTCCTGTCGCTGCCAGGAGGACTAACTAGGTTTTTTGACAAGCTCATGCATGTGACTTTGTCGTTTATAACTGCCATCCGTTGTGCACATGTATTGGCGTCCTGGCTGTCTCTTCTTCACTCTTCACTCTTCCTCTCTTTGTCTCCCTGCTCTGGGTATCCCTGTGTGTCTGTGTGTGTGTGTGTGTGTGTGTGTGTGTCTTCGCTGGCGCTTGTAAATGTCTGTTGGTGCAAAAGTCTTGTATCCTTTTTAGCTCCTCTCGCCTCGACTGTCGTGCATTCATTTTAATTTTGAAACTTGTACTTACCCAGCACACACATATGGGCTCAGCACGGGCCTGCTCTGTGTGTGTGTTAGTGTGTGTGTGTCAGTGTGTGTGTGTCTGCTGTTGCTGTGTGAAAGTCGGCGTGTGCGATCCATATTACTTCCGGTGCACGTTACGTATACGCCAAATGTTCCGCTGCCTGTTTCCTTCTCTTTGCCACACACAACTAATTATTTTTCGCTTGACAATGAAAATGTTTAAGTTTAATTAAATGCATCTTTCGCTGCTTTCTTTCTCTCTCTGTCTATCTGTCTGTCTGTGTATCTGTCTGTGTGTCTGTCTGAAGGGGCATTCTCCTTTTCTCCAGCCGTTTACTGCCTCATGGCGCTGTCTTTGTTGCCGCACCTGATGCTGCACTACTGCCACTGCCACTGACACTCCGCGTCTCCAACAGCAACAGCAACAGAAACTTTTGCTGCAGTCGTTGGCCGTAAATATATGCTGCTTGTTCTCATTCGGAATGTGTTAAATGTGCTCCGTATTTGCCTCGAGCCATGTTCCTGGATGGCCATTCTTTTAGCTCTGCTATAAATTTGAGTCGCTGCAAACACACACAAGATATGTTCAGCTAATTGCAGCAGTTCCAGCACTGAACAGCCTGTAAGAAGTGTCACGAACTTTTGATGTCGTCGAAATATCAAATCAAGTCGGAGAACTGACTTCCCCTCAACTTTTGTTAACTTGAACCTTGTCAAGACAAAGCAGTTTTGTGACAACCCTCTCAGCAGCCAGCCCGTTTGGTTGCGCTTATCGGTGCCCTGCCAGTTTGCTGTCTTTCCAAGTCATCGACTGAAATAACTTGACAAGCATCTGCGCAGAAAAATTCCAGCTGTTGGTGCAGCTGCTCCAGCTTCTGTCCCAAAACTAAGCCCACCTGCTGGCATGGCCTGGTCTGGTTTGGTCCGGATGCCTGCCTCAAATATGCTTTGACAAACGAAACTATTTGTCTTTGAATGACTTTCGCCAGAAAGTTGCCATTAGAAATCAATAAACATAAAAATGCTCGAATAACGATGGCGGATGCTGATGCTGATGCGGTTGCGGCAGGCGAAAGCATTTTGGGCCCAGTGGCGCCACAGCTCTGTGCTCTGTGCAGAGATGCCTTGCGGCCACACTTGTCATGCCGTTGATAAATTTTTAAGCTGGCTCTAAACACTCTCTAAGCACAACTCATGCAGTTTATGCCCGCAAAGAGTTCGTGGCGATAATACACATGCATACATATATATGTACATACATACATACTCGTATATGTATGTACGTATAGACAAACGCTCTCACATAATCGCCAACTCACTTTGAAGGAAGCAAAAAATTATTCTAAAATTCTTGCAAACAATTTTGTACGTAGAACTGGGCCAGAGTCGAGTCGAGTCGAGCCTCTCTCGTTCTCCCTCCTCCTTCATGGCCTAGATGTGTACTTTTTGGGGACTGAAACTGGCTGGCATTGCATACATTTAGGCGCAGAGCCTCTTGAGCGCGTCGGAATGGTGTGGTGTGGTGTCGTATGGGATGGGTTGAAGCTAGATCTAGAGCCAGAGACCATGTTTGCCAACGTGTTTTTGGTGTCGCGTCCATGTTGGCGTGCTAATGTTTATAAATGCTCCGAGTGTTCAGACTCTGCCACTGCGTGGAGGAGCGGAGCGTAGCCTTTTGAATATTTTAATATGATTTAATATTAAACATCACTACGGGCGAAGCAGAGCCCTGTGTGTGTGTGTGTGTGTGTGTGACCGAATGGGGATCAGGATAACAAAGGATTACAAAATGCTTTCATTTGCGTCGTCAGGCGCCGGCCTGAGATGCGAATATTAAGTAAATGTTTTGAATAGTTTCAACCAAGATATTTGGGTTAAGATTTTTTCGTCACCCTACTCTCGGATGTATGTACATATGTATGTGAAGTATATATATATGCATGTATGTATGTATGTATGTATGTGTCACACGATTCAATTGTCAGTTTGTCGGTTTTTGGGCCCGAAGCAGAGGCGAAGCGTGTAAAGAGCTCAAATAAACGCATTTTAATTCAAAGTTTTTGGCTTGTCTTTTGTGCGGGAACGGGGGTGTGGGGTGGGGGACCTCTAAACCCTCTACCCTCTACGCCGGACCGGCTGCTTATATGTTTGCGTTCGCCATTTTGTGTGCGGTTGAGCGTGTTTGTTAAAAGCTTTGAAAAGATTTGCCATGTAATCGCATGCGAAAGAAGGACGGCAGGACACAGGCAGGCGTTTGGCATAGGATGTGGTATACGATGGGTTTGGAGTGCCATGGAGTAGCCCGGGTTGGCAGGACATGGCGCGCCAACATGTTAAATCGCTTTGATGACATTGTTAATTTGACATACTTGGGCTGAACCCCACCCAACCCCCACCTACACCACCCCCTGCATGAGTATCTGTGCCCCTCTCGCACACTTTTTTCTGTGTTGTATCGCTTGACTTTAGCCTGTTTGTATAGGCTTTGATTGCCACATAAAAGGGCATATATAAAATATGAATAAAAACTTTTGTAGTGCGCAGCACAATAAGAATGATAAGTTGGACACATGACAGGGCCCAAGGCATTCCATAAATGGCGAATGGCAAATGGTACGTATACGTATACCAGAATGTGCATAATCACTGTGTGGTCGTCTGTCTCTCTCTCTCTCTCTCTCTCTCTCTCTGCAAATAAAATGCGAATAGTTTCTGCCATTTATGGCAGAGCGTATATTGCTCTTAGCCAGAGATAAGTTGTAAGTTTTGCTCTCTGCGCGTGCAGACTCTGACGTAAGGATCTCCATGTAATACGTTAAGTAAGTGGCAAAAGTGTATCAAATGACACCAGCAGGATGACAACTACACTCTCTTACATATGTCTGAGTACAGCTACAGTCTAAATACATGCTGCAGCTGCAGACAAGAAGACGAAATGTAGACAACTTGTCGTCATGTTGGCATCCATTGCTCACTGACTGGCTGCCTTCTGGCTGAGTGACTGGCTGGCTGGCGATGCCGGCGGCAGGTGACAGCGTCACAATGCCATAGGCACCAGAATCTCCGCCACGCCACCAAGAATCCCAACTGCTAGGGCACTAGCACCGGCACAAGGGGCACCATCAGCAGCAGCAGCAGCACCAGCACCAGCAGCAGCATGCTTGAGGGGCGCAATCACACATGCTTTCGCTTGTAGCCTGCCAGGCACTGGCACTGCCACTAGCACTGCCACTGCCACTGCGTTGTCTTGTCTTTCCTTGTCTTTGGCTCTATATGCTCATTATGTCCGCAAAAGTGTGAGTGCACTGAGAGGGGTGTGGGTATGCGTGTAAGAGCTGTACTACGAGTATTGCCTGTATGTGCGTGCGTGTGTGTGTGTGTAATGGCAGCTGTTTATTCGGCAACAAGTTCCTTTCCCTACCCACAAGGTGGAGGTGTTTTTGATACACTTTCAGAGGGTATGCTGGCTCTCAAAATGTATATAAATAACTTGAACAGGTAATATTAACACACAAGTTAATGTTTATAAATCCAAATTAATTATATCCCTGCCCATCATTGGCTTTATGGCTCTTGTAGTGTATCCAAAGCTTCGGTTTCTGAATCTAAGCTTCCTCTCTTGGTTTTTTCTTCTGTTCGCTTTTTTTTTTTTTTTTTGGACGCCTGAGCTGCCCAGAAGCGGCGCTCGTGCGCTGAATTCTTCTTAATGAGCGACATCAAGTGTTGTATTAAATGTCAGTTCTGTGCTTATGTGCAGCTCTATATCTATCTTTATCTCTGTGTATCTTTGTGTGTGTGTGTGTGTGTGTACTACCCCTAGCCCCACCCCATAGCCTATTCCCACCCCCCGTCCGTGGGTGAGTGCCGGGCAAGTATCTGTAATAAAATTTGTAATGAGTTGCAGGCACGGAAAAAAGGATTTTTGAGTGCAATTTATTTTATTTCAGCGCTTTTATTTTTATTTCCTTTTCGCTTTTGCCTCGCTTTCCTTTTGGCATATTTTTATGGCACACACACACACACATACACACATACATCTCCCTTTTACAGATACGGGTAGTGACTCTGGCAAAGATACAGCAGATAGGGGGACGTGGGGTACAGATACAGATACAGTTGGAGAGCTGCTGCTGCTGCCGCTGCTGTTGCAGCTGCAGTGCAACGGGCAGCGTAGCTGCTTTTATGCTCTCGGCTATGGCATGTTTATTTCTGTTTGTATTCCATTTCTTATGATTTTTAATTACGCCCCCCGATCCACGCCCTATACCCCTCTGGCGCCATAAAACGTTGCATACTTTACGGCGCCCTGCAGGGGCCAGAGTATTGCAATTCCGATTGCGCCCCGAATCTGTATCCGTATCAGGGAGCTTGGAGCTTGAAGCTGCCGCTGCCAGACTTTAGCTGTAACAGAAACTGAAACTGCAGATGGGCAACTTCATAGAGTTGCAAATTTATCGAATGACCAAAAAGACAATTCATTACACGCTTAGCCATGGCCAAAACGCTTTCCCTCCAAGTCTCCCTCTCTGTCTCTGTGAGTATATTCCCCCCCCCTGGGATAAAGCAAAGCATTTGCATTTGCATTTGAGATAATTGCCGCAGCGTTTTGTATGCATAGCCGTTGGCAGTTACAGTTACAGCTCCAGCTCCAGATACAGCTCCAACTACAGACTAGGGCTATGGCTCGTCTCCAATGCGAGTGCCGGACAAGTGCGTCACGAGCTGGGCCATAAATTTCGCAAGAGGGGCCCGCATGTGCAGGCCCAGCGACCCAGGGTCAAAGAGAGACAACCAGAGTAGAAGCTGAAGCCAGAGCCAGAGCCACAGTCCGGACACAGACCCAACCCAACCCAACCCAACCCCGAACCACCGATCTCAGTCTGTTTACAGTCATTGCTACAAATTGACAAATTCGCTGTCGCCTGTCACAGTTTCTTCTCACTCTTTCTCTGGGGAAATCCCAGCCAGGACATTCTCTTTGTGAGAGGGTGGTTGCTCTGTGTGTGGGTGGTTTTTTTGGGGGGGGGGGCGGCTGGGACATAAATGATAACAGTCGCAAAGCGCTGATTCATTTACTAAATATTTGCATAGGCGGCCTTGTCAATGCTGCTGGTCGTTGTTGGTCAGTTCAGTTGGTTCCGATGGTCCGATGGTTGGTCCGTAGCTCCAATGGTTGGGATATCAGCGTGTGAGCGGACAAAGCGACGCCGTCATCCATTTTTTTTTTTGGGGGGCTATGCGTGTGTGTGTGTGTGTGTGTTTGTGTGTGCCTTCGGGCCAGGTCCCAGGCCTCTCCCACTGGACATTGCGCAAACATGGCTCAGATATGTATGTTGGTCAAGATTTACGATTGGCGCATGTCAAAGGCTTAATGCGTTTCATTGTGCCTCATGGCCATGCCCCAGCAGCAGCAGCAGCACCAGACCCAGCCCTACGAATACGCTCACCCCGCCCTCATTCTGCCTATTTGCTCAGCTTTATTAAAATCCTCAGCTTCAGCCTCAGTCCCCTTTTCGAGCTGGGTTTGTCCAGCGGTTTCTTCATTAATTAAATGCGTTGTCCATCGAGGGACAGAAAGAGGTAGAGTGGGGAGGATTTTTCGTATGCTGTTCGCTGACAAAAAGCATAAATATTGTAAAGCATAAAAATAAATAATAATGCGACACACACATACATACAGTGGGTATCTATGTGTTTGTTGTACGCACACAAATGGCGAGCACATGTCCAGGCATTGAGAAATGGTTGACTGGCGCGGGAGGAATCACCCACATGAAAGCGGAAAAGCGGATTTTCTTGCGGTTGCTGCGAGTGTCGGTTCTTAAATTTGATTGTATGCAAATTTATCATTCTCTCTCTTTCATCGCCGTTCCTCTTTGGGCCATTTTAATTAACATGTTTACTGTGTACAGTGGTGCAATGCCATTTGCCAATGCGTGATTAAGCAATTGAATTGAATCCATTGGACCGCATCCGCTTGGGCATGGGCATGGGCATGGGCATGCGAGTTGCTCGCTGCTGGCTGCTCGCTCTATAAGTATTCCTCATTAGTGTGTCACAGTTTCTGTAACAGATTTCTTTGCAACCCATCCTTAGCCTCGTCATGCTCGTCTGCTCCTATGGCACAAGGGCACACGTTCCAAATTTTAGCTCATTAAATACTTCAACCTTTGCTATGTACGCCCACATGTACGGACACACACACAGAAGCCCGTCAAAGGCCACAAAAAGTAGAGGAGAAAAATAAAAGTGGCAAACATTTTGAGGCAATTTCATTTCACCCAAAAGCAGCACAACCTTCTGCATCCTCCTCTTCTGCACCCCCCCCCCCCCACACTGTCACTGATCACAGTCGCAGCAACAAAGTAACGTGATGAGGAGAGGGGAAGAAGAAAAAAAAAAAGCAAAAGTTAACCACGTTGTCATGTTGCCATGCTTAAATTATAATGAAAAGGACTCTGCTACACACACACACACATGTGTAGAGACACATCTGTGTTTGCCCCGCTTGTGTAACCTTATTTTGCCCTAGAGCTCTGCTTTCTTTTGGTCCGTGCAGCGCCCAGTGAGAGGCAGCGAATGCACAAGTCGATTTTGTCTCATTGAAGGTTGCTTGTGTCCTCCGTCCTCCCCATGTCGTTGTTCTGTGTATGGAGTGTTCCGCACATTTTACTCCTGCTTGGACGCCACTCCACCGCCACTCGAATGCTGCTCTATGGCTCTGTGGATGTGCTGACTGGCATCACTTACCTCTCGGAAATGGGATCATCAGCCTGCCATTTCCTAGCGCTCTGCTTCACTACACAACAGTTTCAGACATTTGGGGCCAAATGATTGTTTATGTGTGTTTAGCCTCGTCGCTTTTTGTATACCCCTTGGCAGGCAGATCCATGAGTTCCGATACTGGATTTTGCTTCTTGGTAAATGTGCTACGAATTTTCCATTGATAATTGCATACATTTTTTATATATTCTTCTCATTGAATGGGGTTTAGTTTCCGTATACCAGGTATCTCATAGTCGTCTATGCAATTTACAGTTGTTATTTATGTGTGTGTGTGTGTGTGTGTGTGGGCCCCCCTGCACACTCTATTTCTATGTGTGTGTGTGTGTGTAGCCTCTCTCCCTCTGTCTCTCTCACTGTTTTTACAGCCATACATATTTAATATTTCATATGTCTGCAATGATTTTGTACGCCTTTCCAGCGCTACCACCAGACCAGGCAGCGTCCCTTGACGCCTCGCTGCGTATTATATTAAGTCCAAAATGAGGCTCCTGATGACGACGAATTGTCCTCGTGTTCGTCTTCGTCTCCTCCTTCATCTTCATCACCATCACCATCACCATCTGCTTGTGCCTGGGCCCTCCTCCGTTTGTCCTGCCGTTTTGTTTGCCTTCTGTCACTGTTTATTTGTCACTGCCGGGCCTGGGCCTGGGCCTGGCCTAATGCTGCCTTCTGCTGAAGCCCATGTGTATTTCATTTTGCTTTTGCCAGTTCCGGTTGACTTACGCGCCATGTTGACTGCAATTTGTATGGAGCACGGTCCCCGTTTCGCTTGGTTAGACCGAAGAGAGAGAGAGAGCAGAGCAGATCCGAGAGTAGAGCAGAGCAGAGCAGATCTGAGGCGAAGGCCACACGCGTGTCCTTAAAGAGGACTGCTCCTGTGTATCAAGTGGCTTTAATGCAATTTTAATTAGGCCAAGTCTCCCGGGGCAGCAGCCGATTCTCAAATCTCAAACAAATTGACCATCGACTTAGTCCATAAACTCGGAAACTCGGAAACTCTGAAACTTTCGCTTACCCCCTTCGCTGTGGGGCATTTAGTTACACGCGGAGGGACCTTCCTTCCTACATGGCAGGGGAGCTTAACGCTTCTAATATATGCGCATACACGGGATTCCCCTTCCAGTTGCACACCCACACAGCCACCACACACAACCAAACACCTGTCCACCTCTGGTTCAGCCACGCCAAATCATAAGGAAAGGCCAAGTGGCCTTCTCTCCGTCTCCTCCTCCGCCTCCGCTTCCGTCTCGGGTGGAGCTAAGAAAAATATGCTGCCTGACTGCGTCGCGCCACTTTCAGGCAGAGCTGGCTAAAATCACAGGCAGCGCAGCGCCCGCTGCTGGCCAAGGTAAAAGTAAAAGCCAACTAGGTAAAGTCAAAGTGTATGGCCCAGACCCACACCCACCATAGCTAGCCATAGGCCGCCCACACCACTCATGAGTGCAGTGCAGGACAAGGAGTGCACTTTGCGCGTTGTCCTAAGTATTTGAGCAAAATTTCATTGGTTTCGGCTACGCTTTGCAGCTCGAACATAAATAGTTGAGCACTCGTTCTCGGACTCTCCGACTCGGACTCGAATGACTGGGCGGGGCAGGTTGGGAGGGAGGTTGGGCTGAGGCAGGATCTGCAGTGCAGCGGCATATACTCGTAGAACTCGTATACAAGACGCATAAAGTTTCCGCTGCATAAATAGTTGTCGAAAAATGTTCGCATAAGTAGGCGACGATGCCTGGCATGCAAGTGTAAAAGATTCGCCCCCAAACTTTACCCAACCCAAATGTGGCTAATGAAAAGTTTGCCCAGCGGGTAAGTCAAGTCCAAAGCTGCTGCACTTCAGCCCCAGCCCCAGCCCCAGCTCCAGCCCCAATATCAGCATCAGCATCAGATCTTCCTCGAGCTATTCAGAATGCATAAAAGACGAAAATGTAGAAGATTTTTAATTAGTTTTTCGGTTTTTCACTTGACACATGTACGATTGAATCCGAGTTTGAGTCTTACAAATGCTGTCTGGCAACGTTTTAATCAATCGGAAATTGTTAAAAGGTTCAACGTTCAAATCCATTTCTTAAAGCAATGGGAAAAGTATTCGAATGCTTTTTAACTAGATTTTGAGAAGGATTCATAGGTAGACATAATCTCTTCCCTCTCTGTACTTGTTTATGGTAGAAAAGAGACCGAATACAATGATACATCAACGCTGGAAATCGTAGCAACCGCTTGAGCCCATTTCTGAGTGCTCATTAATTTGCAGAGTTTTCGAAATGCAGTTTCAAATTTACACCGAATTGTTGGCCATTTACAGCAGTAACAGCTCTGCAGCAGTGCAGTTTCTACACCAATCCTCATTCCGGTGGGCTAAATACGGAGAGTTGAGTAGAAAACAAAAAAAAACTGGCAGAGGAAGTAAGCCTTCTGATAAAATCAACAGAGCCGTGCTACACCCACACACAGACACACACACACACAAACAATCATAAGCAGCTTTATGAACAGCAATAGCATTTGTTGCTTGGTCTGTTCCTGGGGTCTGGCACATAATATGATTCGGAGATTCATTCGTTTCGATGGAGATGAATTAAATGCGAGTGAGCATGGAAAAATGACCGAGAAGCATTAGAGATTTCAATGTTTGTACTACCCTCCACCCGCCACCCGCTACCCACTCCTCACTCCACCCTCGATGCAATCGCAGCTGCACCTTGACCACATGCGAGTGAGTGCAGAGCAAATGGAATAATCTAAAAGTAAGTATGCGATGTTTTTGTGTGCTGCTGATGACTAGTATGACTGGGTGAAACTTTATTGCCGTGGCGCCGAGAACGAGAAGTATTAAATTTGAGAAATGCACAATTTCGGCTGGCAAGACGACGATGGACCTCTCCCATCCATACTTCGTCTCAACTGCGCCCAGTGGGGGGTACCAACAGCAGTCACTCGAAAGGGGACTTCCGTTGCCCAAATCCTGCAAGCTGCTGCAGATCTTTGCTTTGGCTGGCTGGATGGCTAGATGGCTGGCTGGCTGGCATTTTGACTGCTTGCTGAGCCACTAAAAAATTCCATTTGTAAACGGCAACCGCATTAAACCAAACTCATCTCCGGTTGTTAATGACTGCCGCCAGTCGACGAGTGAGTGTTAGTGTTGGTGTGGGTGTGGGTGTGTGACTGGGATCAGATTTGGATTGGGGAAGGCCGACTAATATGCTCAAGCATCCCAAACGGAACTCAGACATTAACTGGTGAGGAAGTACCGTTTTCCACTTCTCGGCCTCTCACGTCGCAAACAATTGACGCAAATGAAAGCTGTCACCCGATAACTGAGCCCGCCTGCCTGCCCCCCCCCCCCCCCACCATCCATCGAGCGAGTGAGTGATGGGATGGGACCCAAACGCATTCACCGTGCGCGATGTGCGCGGCCTTACCCGTAAATGATACAAGCGAGATGGTGGAGAGGCTGGGAATGGTGAGGTGCGCTGCTTGTTTCGACTGTCAGTCAATGGCAGCCAGCGCAGCAGCCGCAAATTAGTGCAAAGTGCCACCCGGACAGTGGGGAAAATGATGTTCCATTGAGGATGCGCCAAGTCGACGGCAACAATCCACACAGCCCCCTGTCCACGGCTCTCTCGCTTGGAGCGAGCTTTTCGTTTTGTTTGTTGTGGTAAGATTTGAAAGTTGATTAATGAATTCAAAATACAGCATGCGGAATGATGAGAGGAGAGCTCAGGAGATGGGAGATTCAACCAAGCGCTGCGCTGGTCACGAGTCGGAGTCGCACTCGCACTCGATGCCGGGACCGTGTCTGGGTCTGTGTGCGGAGAATCGTGGCCAGCCAAATGACAGACAGACAGCATTTTATGTGCCCTGGGCCACTGGTCGTCCTGGTCGGACGGAAATGAATAAAGTGCGAATTTTTGTGTTCTTGGTTCTCTTTCTGGTCCTGGTCCTTGTTCTCGTCCTCGGTGCGCTTTCTCTCACGCTCAGTCTGTTTGAAGAATGCAATTTTGTGATGAAGAAAAATTGATTGTCGTCGTCCACGTCGTGTGGAACAAAACGACAAATGAAAAAAATCGAAAAAAAAAAGAGTATGGGAAAAAAAGCGAACCAAAGAGAAAACTCTGCCGACACAGTCGCACAGTTGTAAGAGAAAAAGAAATTCGCAGACACTGCGGACAGGTTCATGAATACGATAGAGGCAGGGGAGCGGCACGGAGCTGCGGTGTACCCGGAGACGGCGACGAGAGTCTACCCGGCAGCTGAGAGCGGAAAAAATTAATATTTGCTCAAATTGCGGCAAAGAAAAATCGTTCATTCTAAAGTTCAATAGTGCGTGAAATAAATTGTTTCCGTTTTTAATTTGCCATCAGGCAGGCAGGCAGGCAGGCAGGCAGCCACGCTGATAGGGTGAATGGAGAGGAGGAGCCTTCGAAGCTTGGATTTCAGGCAGCAGTTTTAAGCTCTTAGATTTTTGAAATCCAAGTAAATGGAAGCACTTTAAAGCTATCACAGACTTACACACAAAATATGGCAGTGGCAAAAGAATCCACAGTCGAAAGGTTGCAAGATTAAAATGTTTTTTGCCAGCAAAATAAATGTGGATTAGCTTCCGAGGCATCAGAAATTCAATGCAGTTTTAGTTTAAAATTTTATGCATTGAAAACTCTAAAATTCTGATCATATTTAAAGGGAACGCGTGCTTTGCATAAGGCATGAGAATTGATAATCAATTTGTCACATTTGGCCCAGTGTTTTGCATACCAAAAATCAATTAAAACTTACGCAAACACTCGCACATACATAAACACATCCACCAGATATACATATATACAGATACAGATACAGACACAGACACAGTTACAGTTGTACTTACACTTGCATTGATATAATTAAAGTTTACAACTGCAGCTGCGACTGCGGCTGCCGCCGGCTACCAAATGCAGAAATTTATATGCGCCGACGTCGCCATCGCCATCGCATCGTTCTATATATTGTATGAACAATATTTTTGCATGAATTATGAATTGTGTAAATTGTGGACATTGACTGTGGGTCTGTCTGGTTATGCGTTTGCGTTTGCGTGTGCGTGGAAAAGCCAGCAAGTTCGTTTGCCAGCCGGGGTATAAAAACTTGTCGCCAATGCTGCCAAGTGGCGTGCTGGCCCCAGACCAGAGAAGGTCCCCGAAAACCAGAACAACCCCCAGACCAAAGCCAGATTCCCTTGCCAGCTGCGTTTTGCCTTGAGGGGCGGGTAGATGGGAATCGGAGCCGACACAGGAGCTGGAAATGACTCTGGCACTGGAGTATGATGGAGCAGGGCTACAGAAGATACACATAACTTTACAACTGGAGCCTACAGAGTACAAAATTTAAATCACTGCGTGGCCTCGAGTGCTTTTTGTTACAATTTACGCTTTATGGGTGACATTTTACAATTTACTTTGTCGCAAAAGCACTTTGGGTGTGCGAGACTCAAAGCGAAATGGCCAATATAAATTACACAGTTATGTGCAGCAAGTGTAACTCTCTCAGTCTCAGTTTCAGTTTCAGTCTCGATCTGCACTTCTCTTCCCCCCACTGCCCACTGTGTGCTCTGTGCTACGGCTACCGGCACGCTACTAATGTCCGCACCGAAATATTACTTAAACAGTAAATTGTGCCAAAAGCTACAGCTTTGACTGGAACCAAGACAGAGACAAATCGATGGGACGCGCACTTCCGGCCTGCAGGCGCACGGACATCGAATACCCAAGGCCGGTTTTAATAGCTCTATAAGCGGTGCTCTTAGCCAACTACTCGGCCATCCAACTATAAATGGTCGCTACTTGGCAACTATCAAGTCAAGCAATCTGTGTATTGAATCTATTTTAATTTTTGTATTCAAAAAGGTGTCGCCAGCAAGAGGTTGTAGCATGGCCTTTCAGATCTCACTAAAAGATGTCCCTGTCTCTAACAGAAAATTCTGTATAAATCTGGAAACTCTTTACTCGTCCGTGATTTAAGGATTTCCTTCGATTTTATGGTGTGCCCCCCTTACTCATTTGGAATAAAATCGTTTTGAATTTGCATAACTCTTGCTGCAAATGTTCACGCCTTCGCTCTTGATTATTGGCAGTCATAATTTGGTCATGCACACGCTGGCAACCGTACAGCGTTACAGTCGCACATTTGAATTATTCGAGTTATTTCGCGCTACATTAAGTTGGTTACACTCGCCCCAAAAGAGAGAGCTATAGGAAAAGGGGTGCCGCCGGTGTCCCCTTACACAAGGCGATGCACAAAAAGAGAGAGAGAGAGAGAGAGAGAGAGAAAGGCCTTGCTGGCTTTATTCGAATGTGATAATTCATGCGGGCATTTCCTTGGCCATCTCCAGTGCATATTTATCTGACTGACGACCACTCTATCTCACTCTTTCTGTCTCTCTCGCTCTCCCTCTTTCTCCCTGTCTGTGTGTGTGTGTGTGTGTCTGGATATTCCCCATTTTAAATGCCACATTTTCAGCTTTTTCTCGAAATAAAGTTTTCCGTTCCGACTGATTTGGTGTTTGCTTATTCTGTATTCTTTATTTGTGTGTGTGTGTGATTCCACAAAACTCTCTGGATGGCGACAACCTTTTTGTGAACAGGTTTAGCACCCATTTGTGTGTGTGTGCCGCCTAAGAGGCATGTTTGTTTGTGTTTTTGTGGCTAGTGCACATTTTAATTAAAAAATATTAATAATTAACAGAGCAAACAGGCCGGACCTCAAAGCGATGCTGAGTGTATCGGAGTGGGGCGATGGGATTCGGTCGCTTTGGTCACATAATTTCATATCTGCGTAAAGTACATTAAAGGAGCATAACAATTCATTACGCAGCGGCGGTGGCAAAACAGCGCCGGCAGTTGCCAAACAAATTATCGTTAGCCAAGTTAAAAGGCAAATGGCTACGGCGGCAGTGGCAGTGGCACTGGCATCAACAGCGGCCTACAAGCCATGTCCACATCAGGGAAAAAGAAAGCGAATGAGTGCCACGGAGGCACACTGCAGCCCAACCAACAGCCAGACCAACGGCCAGGCTGAGAGCAAGGAAAACAAAAAACTGTGACACACCGCAGCCCAAATAAAAAAATGTTGTTCCATACAATTTACAACATTTCCCTCCCCTCCCCTCCCCTCACCGACCCAACGCGCGCATGCGGATGGATACGGTTGTGGATGGGGACACGTGGAAGCTGAGAGCTGTAACTTTACTGGTGCTGTAAGCTGTAACCAGAGGCTGCACTCCCCAGCCGGGTACTTATTTTCATTATCTGACACACCTATTTAAAAATTTAAGTCTCCAAGTGTGACCCCCATTAGGTAGCACCTAAAAGCAGCCCAGCCAGGACACCGAACATGCATAAATAATTTACTTATTTAGCTTTTTAGTGGGTTGTTTTTGGACAAAAGTCCGGGGTCGTCTTGAGTATGCGAACATGAATTTATTTAGTGGCAGTTTCTGCCTTGATGGCAGACAAGACCCAGAAATTTGCAAATTCCCCCAACTCGGAGAGATCCCACCCCACCCCACCCCATTGATGCTGAGCCATCAATGTCCCACGGCAAGTCGTCCCAGGAGGCGCTCAAAACTGTCAGCCATTGGGTGTTGTCCGAAAAGGTGCTTGGCTCTGTTTTTGCCTTCTAGCTTCACCCGTGGATTCTCCATCTACCCATCGTTCTCACCTCTCCATCTTCCAACTGCCCCCCCCCACCCCACCATACTGGTAGTTTCTCTTCGTCGCTTTCCTCCTTTGCCAGTTGTCCTTTGTTTGCGGCAGTTAAAATCTTTAAAGGGTCTTTCCATGACCCGTCTGATTCTCTGTTTTGTCGAGAAGTGGTATGTTTGCTGTGGTCTGCTCTATCCTGGGCTTGATTGGGGGCTCGAATCTGATTAGATTTAGCTCGAAATTAGGTAAGATTAACAGAGCTTACTGCGAAAGCTACAATAATATAAGGATTTAAGGTTTTGGAATACATCAATTAAGTACTAGGTCACTCTTGAACTATTAATACGAAACGTTTTGAAACGGGATCAATGAAAACTAATCACTTTGAACTAGCCACCTGTACGCTGTACGCTGGAGTTGCTAGGGGCATAGATGGATAATTGATTGAATCCGAATGTTTAACTGAATGTTTAATATTTAAGTTCGGATTAAATCTCTGCCTTCTCCAACAACTACCCTAATTTCATGCCTGTACCACCCACAAGCTCTCTCTCTCTCTCTCTCTCTCGCTCTCTCCCTCTCCAAGTCGCCAACCTCAACTCTGGTGCTGTCATCCTCAACGAAATATCAAGTATACGCTCTGCTGTGTCCACACTCTTCGTCGACGGTTGCGGCTCTTCACTAAATACCTTAATTGGCTTTAACAATGCCTTAATTTTCTGCTTATACTCGTATGTTTGAGGGGGCAGACAAGTGGCTGGTAGCACAACAACAATAGTACCCAATGCGCTATTGTTCTTTCGTCCCTCACACACACACACAGACACAGCCCATACTTGTGTGCATGGTCACAGGTCGTACTCACACACTCCATTATAAGCAAATATTTTTAGCCTCATTTCAGCTAAAGACGCTTAAGCACGTTATAACTTTCCCCCTGATGAGGTTGTTTTTTCTGCCAAGCACACACACACATACAGATAGAAAACTGGCGCTGATTTACCTAACAAGCGCAACTCAAAGAACAAAAGGCAAAAGGCAATGCGATGGAAAAGGGAATCCTGTTGTTGTTTTCATTTAAAGTGATTTAAAAAATTCAAAGGGCAATTGTCAGGACACACACACACACACAGATACATATAAACACACTTAGCTACACACATGCATACCAGCGCGAAGAATCAGCCCTTGTCCATCAGAGACAGAGCAAAACCGAGTGGTAGGAAGGGGAGTCAAAAGAAAGGAGCTCTTGGCTCGCCTTTTGCATCGCTCTGAAGGGGGACATTGCTTCTTATTGTTAACGTCACTTTTGTTGCTACGTTTCTTGTTCCCTTTGTTGTTGTTGTCAATTGTCGGTGCTGCATTTAAGCACATGCAATGCCGCACACACACACGCAAAAAGGGTACAAAAGACACTGAAATCCCGTTGTCCGCTATCCACGAATTCGCTGCCCCTTTCACACACTCACTCGACTCGATCTCTCACTCCCACAAGGCAGGACACGGACTTATGTGTGTGTGTGTGTGTGCAACGCTGATTATACCCAGTACTAATAGTCTTCTGGCAGGGTATATTGTATTCGAATGAACTATTTTAATTGAAAGAAATACACAAAAACTGATCAAAATTGTATCTCTAGTGTAGATTCGTCTGGGATCCTAAGATGATGATGACTCCATAACTAATTAACGGGTACATCTCAGTCGAAGTAACATCCTAATTATTTTTCTTCGTACTTTTGAAAAATACGAGCAGAAGAACAATGATAATGTCGCATGCTAAATTACATGCAATTATGTATTTTTCCTTTTCTATTTTTCTGCTGACTTTTCCCATTCGCTCCCCACACTCTGTGAAACATTACCTCAACGCCCTGTTGCCGCTGTCAACGCCAACAGTATGTTAATAGCAACAACAACAACAACAACAATACGAATAAAATGAAACAAGAAACAGCGCGAATGAAGCGGAGTGCCTGGTTACTGCAACTGGCACTGCATCTTTCCATTTGCTAACCCTGCGTATAATTATGGCTGGGAAATTGCTGAATGGGTGGATTGGTTCGATGTGGCTATGGGATATAGGAGCCATTAAAGACTACACAGCTCACGCTAACCCAGCAATACTCAGAATAGGAAACCCTTCTCCCATTAGCTGACATTTGACTGACTCGCGTCTGACATTCACCATCAATGTTTTTGGTTCTCGAACTCAACAAATACCATGTTCTTAATTAAGTTTTCATTATGCTAGTCAAATTTTGTTCTGTGGTTGGATTCGTATTCAAAGCTGATTTACTGAGAATTTGACGGGTTAATTAATATCCAAGCGCTGTGGGAAAGTCTAGCATGTGCCAGTGCCATGGGCTTACAGACATCCTGTTAATAACAGTCATGGGTATAACAGTTTAAAGCAAAAGCCCATAAAAATACTGGGAATTCTGCCACTACACAGCATAAAGGACATTCTTCGAAATTGCTTGACTTGTAGCGGAAAAGGAAAGTTAACGTAAATAGTGGAATTTTCGAGAGTTTATTAAGAATTTTTTTTAAAGATTTTTTAGGAATATTTTTTGTTTAAAATACAACAGTTTCCATTATAATTGTATTAAATTAATATGAACTGAGACGACAAATAATGAAATGGTTTTCTGTTAGAATTCAAATTTTGCGGGGAATTTTTGGAATTCCTCTGGCTAAGCCAGCTCGGATTCTGCGCTTTGTTTCGAATTTGATATCGAAACCGAGCCGAAAAAGGACGAGGAACACGAAGGCGACCACAGAGCACGACAGCGTTGTGAATGGCGCCCGGAGCGCAGCGCCAGCGATGTGATGAAACCGACGAGGAGGGACAGAGAGCCGTCCGAGACAGCAGCAGCAGCAGCAGAAGGAGCAGCACGTACGAGTTGACACTGGTGAGAATGAGAGCGAGCAATTCGTAAATATTTCATGAACGAACGCGTCACGGAGCGACGAGAATAACGGTATTCGGTCGCAAATGGTACTGTAAACGATGGCAATGGCGGCGATGGCAACTCGTCCTCGTGCTCGGAGAGAAATGTAGGGAAACGCATCCTGTCGTTGTCGTCGCCGACGTCGCTGTCGTTGCCGCCGTCGTCATTATCATCGTCGGCAGAAGGAAAAGCGCCTGGCTCTGGTCTTCAACCGTTTGCCACCGCCACCGTCGTCGCTGTTTGCTCTTGCTGCCGCTGTCGTTGCCGTTGCAGTGGCAGTGGCTGTGGCTGTGGCAGCAGCGCCTCTGAATTTTTGGCCAATGCGTGTGCTGCTGGCGTTCAGTAAGAAAAGCGTCGCCCAGCGGTCTAGTACGAACGTATACCGAACGCTTTGTGTTCTTCCTGTTCTTTGGGTTCCACCTCCGTTACCGTATTGAATAGACGACGTATCTGAAGAGAAGAGATAGTGTGGTGTGTGTGCGTTGATCTCGTCTCTTTTTGGTTCCGGTGCGTTACACGAAAGAAACTGAAAATCTTAAACTGAGATCTGCCTTGAAAAGTCCACCATAATGGCACTTTTTGTTTTATTGTTTTTGGGGGAAAGTGCTCTACAAATGATCTCTACTGAGATCAATACATTATGAGACCTGCCTTACTTTTATTATTAGAGACACTGATCCACATATTCTGTGACCGCCTTTAAGCCTGTTTCACAGTTAGGGCCTGTTTGATGCCATCGTCAGCCACAAAACTTTTTTGGCGACTTTCATTAAACTTTGACAAATGTTTTCAGATGATTTTCCTTCAGTCAGTGACTTCTAAAGTTCGCTGCAGATTTGCGCGCGACGAAACTCATTTGTGGAAGCTGCCGGCTAAATAATTGCCAGCAATTCCTCTTCTGGAAACTTTAGCAACACATTCCACATAGATATTTGCTTGTTGTTTTTTTTGTTGTTTAATTTTTAGATATTCATTATATATTTCACTCCGCTTTTTGCATGACATTTCGAATAACAGACATTCAGCCCCGTCTGGTGGCACATACATACATATGTATGTACGAGATGTTCGAATGACAGGAGTATTTATAATTTCCGCTAGGGCCTCTGTGTGTCTGCAGACACAACAGCAACTAGAGATATAATCGTTTAGAGTGGGAGTAATAATTTGCGATTACTACTGGCAGGCAGAAGGCAGGCGAAGAAATCCATGAAACGATATCCAACATAACGGAACGGGCCAAAAGAAATTACAAGCCAAGTGCGCTGGAGTTCGTGTATTTCCGGTTGAACAAACACATAAGCGAAACATAAAAGAAAGGCGAACGAGAATTATAAAAATACTCGTAATAAGTCAGAGCAGCACATGCGAGACGAACACGGCCAGGACGAGCCGAAACGCAGCCAGAAGGAGCAGAGCAGCCATCAGCATAAGGCACACAAACGGCCACAAGGAAAAGCTCGAAAAGTGAAAATATATAGAGTCGGCAGCCACCAACCAGCAGCACCCAGCACCCAGCACAAAGCACCCAGCAGCGAGCATATTTCATAAGTTTACAGCAGCAACACTCGCTTATATATAAAGCGATTTATATACATATATATATAAAATAATATATATATATATATATAAGCCAGGAGCGAGCCAAGAGAAAGCAAAGCAGAGAACTAGCCAACGCTAGAGTCAGAGCCAATGCCAGTGCCACAGTCATCGCATATGTGAGACCGTGGCGACAAAGGCGAACCCACGACCTTTGGCACAGAGTTCAGGCAAGTGCAAAGAGAGGTCAGCGATTCAATAGACAAGTAGAGAAACAGCGCGCAAAAGCCCTAAGGCCGCCTGGATATAGAACAACCGTAGAAAGCGACCAAAATTCACTCGCAAATTATGCTGACCATGTCCACTCTGATGATGCCAGCACCGACTATAGCCATGGGTGCACCGCAGATCACAATGGGCCCACACAAGCCGCCGGAAACGAAGCTCCTGGCCATCCATCCAGCAGCAGCTGCTGCCGCAGCCGCCCAGCAGCAACAGCATCAGCAAACGGTGACAGCTGCTCATCTGCAGCACAATGGCCAGCAGCAACATTCCCAACAGCAGCAGCAGCAGCAGCACCAGCAAATGTCGCAACAACAGTCGGCCGTGCAACAACAACAGCAGCAGCATCAGCAGATGGTTGGCAGCAACTCCAAGCCAGGTGAGTGGGGGGGAATCGGTGACTCTCAATAGTTTTTTTTAGAAGGAATGTCCTCTGGCTGGCATAGCAATAGTCACATCCGGTATGGGTGTTGCATAAATTGAGAAATGTCGTTTCCATTTCGACCCGAGAATGAATGCTTCGAATGTCCTGGTCGATGGTGGCAATGACTGTGAATGGTTCTAGGAAATTTAGCTGCACTTTGATATGGTTTCATTCGAGTGTATAATTATAGATTGATTCCAACTAAACTTATTTTGGTTCATGCATCAAAACAAAACAAAAAACCAAGTGTAATTCTGTTATAAAATGGCATCAGGCTCATAAATAAACTAGGGATAATTATACTTTAAAATGAAACGTGGAATTTGCATTTATTCAATAGCTAAAGAGTGGGCAGGTTTTTAAATATCATAAAAATAAATTCCTCGCACTCATCATTGACTAATTTATGTTCTACATTTCCAATACAAATTTAAAAATGTAATTATGCTCATAGACCTGAATTTTGACTGCAGCATTGAAAGAAAATAAGTTTTACAACAACAAAACTCTGTTTATATAAAAAAATTCAGAAAAAAAAAAATTTCAGTCCATACACAAGATTTTGCAATCAAAATCCATTCTCAACAATGTCTCAACTATAATAGTCTACATTTGATTGGCAAACAATTAAAAAAAAAACCACACAGCCCATCTTTGTGGACAGGAGCTTAAGTATTCAAATCCATGTCCCAACAATGGCCAAGCAATTACATTTCTAGACAGAAACACCTGAAGGCAGTGTATCTGTTGGAAAAGCCTATCATATTCATAGAAATTTGTATGCGTCGCAGTGCGAAATCATCTAGGCAACACATTCAATTAATTGTGCTCCCCCCTTAAGGGCGTAGGAGGATTTTTAGAATTCCAATAAAGCAAAATTTCTAGAGAAATAGTATTACTTTCGGATATTTTTGAATGGGGGGAAAATTCTCATTGCTGGAGGAGGAAACCTCAAGCTCAGCTACCAGGAAATGCCAAGCGAATGACCAAATTCGTACACGTAATCCGAAAATAACAAAATTCGAACACGCATTTCCAAGATGAATTATTGTGGACATGCTGCCTCTTCCCTACCACAGCACAGCAGAGAGGTCAGACGAAGCCTGGCCCTGGGAAGCCCAAATGTCAAGCGGAGGCATTACAAGCATAAATATCAGTTACAATTTTCATATTTTTAACCACAAATGAAAAATTTGATACAGCCTCGACAGAGATTGGAATGGGGGGGGACTGCCACTGGCACTGGGACTGGGACAAAGCAAGGAAATTGCATAGTCCAAGAGATTTACAACTTAAAAACAACTTAAGCCGAAACTTGGAAACAAAAAGCGAGCCAAAGCAGGGAAAGGACCAGTGCAGAGGCTTTTCTCTGAATTCTAGGCCTGCCACAGATCCAGGGCCTTCTCCAGCGTCGTCCTGCCACGTCGTGACTACGGTTGCTAATGGCAGAAAACTATACAGAAATAGACACTGGCAGGCATAAAACCGGAAGCAACGGCACAGGAAGCTGCATGAAAATGAAACGTTGGCAACGAGAGATGAGCGGGCGGAGGCAGACCGACCAGCCTCCTCCTACTCCTTCTCCAACTACTGACTTTAGACTGTAATGAAAAATGGAAAATGACTACCAAAAATAGTGGAAACTTGAGTGTTGTTGTGTTGGTATATCTATGTGTGTGTGTGTGTGTGTGTGTTTATTTGTGTGGCTGTGTCTGTCTATCTGTCGTTGTGTTCTGAAAAGGAAGGCAAGAGCGCAACTTGAAAATGAATTTAATTATGGTAAAAAGTGAAAATTTCCACACTTGAGTCTGAGAAGTTTGCCTTTGGCCCAGGAAGTGCTCGGAATGGGTTGCAGATTGGGATGCGGCTGCGGAACCAGAGCGAGAGCTGAGACCAAGACCAGACCCAGGCGTTGATGAGCGTGAAAAGTGTGAGAAAATTACTAGACAACACAAGGCGAGGCATAAATAAGAAAACCGACAACCCCAACACCCAGTCCGTGTGAAAGTGAAGTGTTTGCCAGTGTCTGAGCATTGTGTAAGTTGGCTTAATGCGAACAGAGGAGACTAGAGGAAAATTAAGGAAATGCGAAAAAATGGTGGCCAGAAAAACCGAGCTAGTTTCAATGGTTAGGCAGGGC
This sequence comes from Drosophila subsilvestris, assembly GCA_035043285.1. Classification (NCBI taxonomy): domain Eukaryota; kingdom Metazoa; phylum Arthropoda; class Insecta; order Diptera; family Drosophilidae; genus Drosophila; species Drosophila subsilvestris. The sequence continues at coordinate 10,671,138 of JAWNNB010001746.1, forward strand.
AAAGGGGAAATGATATGGTACCGACTCAAGGACAATTGACTTGGAGATGAGACCACTTAGTTACTAATTAGCAGAGTCGGAAAAAGTCGACAGTATCCACAAAGAAAAGCAAGCATTGATTACCAGGCCAAATGATTGCAAATTGAAAATTAAGCACACCGCTGAATTTCCAATTCAAATGGGGAAAACTCGACGCAGACGGTGGAAAGCTGCCAGCAAACAGACACATGCATATCAATTTGTATATGTATGTATTCAGTGCCAGTAGCAAGACCAGTACCAGTACCAGTACCAGTACCAGAACCAGTAGCACTAACAGTAGTGGCAGAGGCACACGGTGCATGAACTTTCGAGCAGCACTTCTACACAGAGCGAGAAAGAGACAGAGACAGAGAGAGAGAGAGAGACGGAGAGGCAGTGGCAGGTTACACCTACAAGCCGCTGCAAAAACAAACAGCGACTGCGAGTTTGTGAAGTGTCGCAACTGCAACAGCAGCAGCAACAGCAGCAACAGTACCGGCAGAAATTGCAGCAGCCAAGCCAACAAGTGCCACATTCGTGGGCTGCTGTGCTGTGGAAAGAGACACTTCCACAGCAGCCCAACAACATCAACTACTACAACAATAATTGCCAACTACAGTGCCAGTTCTATTCTAAAGAGAGGCAGTTTCTACATGAAGATTGGATGCTTGCTGCAATTTGCATCATCTTGCCTGGTTCTCTCATCCCAAATCCCAGACTTTCAAATATTTATTCTGTATAAAGAATGCAGTAAATAAGTTTCGAAATAATCTTGAATTATCCTGCTCATCTCACTCGATTACTTTCCATACCAAATATATCTAATATGTGTTAAATTATTGGATTTTCTATTCATTTCATTGTTTAATAAAAGCAAACGGGTTACAATATTGTTCTAGCTAGTAAGTATAACCCTTTCGGTATGTCTATTGAGCTTGGGCGAAATCTGAGTAAAATCCTTTGCAGCCAATTCCCACTGTACGGCGTAGCACTATTATCTGCTCTGGCCGTGGCTGCCTGCCTCTTTCTGCACTTGGCTGTTTTTCTTTGCCGTCAATTGGAAGAAGAACTACCAGTGCACTGGGAGTACGGGAAGCGCGCTTTACTTTCGCTCAGGCGACGGCGACAGCAAAACTTTTAAATTGGTTGGCAACACTTGCAGCTTACACACACACACACACACACACACACATACAAAACACACCCACCCACTAGCCTAACAGTCACATACATACTTAATGTTTGTTTTGGAAATGAATTTGGCAATTTTTGTACTGCACTGCGGGAAGTGCTACTGGATGGGATGGGTGGGAAAGGAGGATGCGGTGGAGTAGGAAACACCCAGTGAGTGGCAAACGGAGGCGAGAGACAGTCAGGCAACACCTCAAAGTAATTTGCCAGCAAATCATTGGAAAGAGTCGACACTCCACCTACCAAGCTTCAGGACAAGGAAGGAGCAGTGCTACGGCATCAGCCCAAAAGTATGCAATGCCGATTGCGATACATACATGCACACACTCATAGATTTGTACACTCGGAGAAAAAGATAGGGAATATCGTATCTTAATAACGAATTTTCGATGCTTCATTTCAAGTCAGGAATTCTTGTAAACTGAGAAAAACGGAATGGCGAATTAATTTTAGCAACTCACATTTGAGTCACTTTTTTCCAGTGTACGTATGCACATACATATCAATGTTTTCCAATGTGTATATGTGTGGGTAAAAAACCACTAAAGTGAAATGCATTTATCGACCGCAAAGCGTTCGAAATGAAATCTGTTTAAAGGATTTTAATACCCTCGCAAGAACGTGGAGTCTGTGTAAGGAATCGAACTGGTTGGTGGGTGGCTTGCTGGCTGGCTGGCTGGCTGGCTGACTGTCAGGTTGGTTGGTTGGCTGTATGCTACTGAAGATGGGTGGTGTGGGTGGCTATACGGGCACGGGTAGAACACAAAAAGTCAATGAATTCGTTTGGCGAATTGAAAAATTAATTCAGTTGCCGTCGCTGGCATTGATAAGGGGAATCCGAGCAGGAAAAACTTTTACACGCCGCTTTCATTTTATGTGTCTTTATCTTAACGCTCTCTCTCCTCTCTCTCTCTCTTTGCTGCTCTCCTGTGTGTGTGTGTGTGTGTGTTTGTACTTACTCACACACTGGCAAGCTTTTACTTACTAATGATTTCTCATTTCGCTTACGGTATTTCTCTGCAGTACGAGTATTTGTGCTTTTTGTCTTACTCTGCGTTTTACAGCTACACAGAAATATATATATACATACATATATATAGTACGAGTATATCCTTCAGGGAAACAGGACGAACCACCCAGCCACCCACCCATCTGGGGGACTGAGACCAAATTACTCACTGACGTTGTTGTGGATTTTCCTCATTTTGCCCCCAACGCTTTTCCTCTTCACTGGCAACGGTAACGGCCACGGCGACGGCAAAAGCAACAGAAACGAAGAGCGAAGGAAATTAAGCAAAAAGCGCAAAGATTTATTTCGCTTTGATCAAAATTAAATGAATTGATTTTAATACGCCCCGTGGGCAAGATATTTCCTACGCTTTTGCAAATGAAAACGCATAAAAAAGGTGTTGGTTGGCCTTGTGGGCGTGGGCGTGGTCGTGGCCAGTGCTGCCCGACCCCGCTGGTCGCTTGTCCTGGGTCTTGGAGCTCGTTGGCAGCTTTATTTTATGCCAGCGGCCATTACAATTGAGTAGCTTTAGCGATGCTTCCGTGTGTAGACGTATCTGTGTGAGCTATTTGGTTTGCCATTTGCATAGGAATAGGTCAGGGCATGGGACAGCGTCTTCTTAAAGTGTGCCAATAAAATTTCGTTGTGTTAAACAGAAATTGTGGAGATACAACAAAATGTTTAATGAAGAAATAATTGGATAAAAAGAAAAAGTCCTTTCAAACAGCTTTAAATTTGTCAAAAAAAAACTGATAATCTCTTTGGTGAGATCTCATTAGAGATTAAGATTTCTAAATAAACCTTAAACAAATATTACGTATCGATTGTTGAAAACTTACATGTTCTGGCTGTCATTTTCCCTTACTTTGATTTCATTTGATTTGTAACATTTTTGACCGTCCCTTTTTATGCCTGGTTCTACTTTTTGTTCAGCTTTTTGTATGTTTTCTGTTTGGTGTTTTCTTTCTCTTGTTTCCTGTTGTTGGCGGCAGCAAATGAAAAGTTTACATTTCATTGCTCAATTCGACATTTGACATTTGGCAGAGCCATAGACAGCAACAGAGGCAACGGCATAGAAAATGAGGTTCACAGTTCTAGTGTTCCTTGCCAGGTTTTTTTTTTTTGCACAAGCACCAGTCTCCGTCCGGCATTGAGTTGAATTTGTTTTGGTTTTTTTTGTTTTGTTTGAAAATGCCGACAATTGACAACGGCCTCGTTGTTCTTTTCATCGCTTTGGTCACTCTCTGTCTGAGTTTTTTTTGGTTTTGTTTTTGTTTTTTGTATTCCTTGTTTTGCTTTGGCCGTGTAATAAATGTGTCTGCAGATCGTTCGCTTGTTGCATGGTGTATAACAAATGGCTCATACCTAAATCCGATTGGGTGCGGAGGGTGCAAGTGCACCCACCCACTACCGGGGCACTGGCACTCCACTAGCACTGGTCAACACTTTGGCGCAATTTAAATTTCATGCATTTTTCATTAACTCTGAAAAAGAGGCAACCACTCGACTTGGACCGGCCTCCTCCATTACCCAACGACAGGGACACGCCCTGTTTGGTTGGGTCTGATGGGGAGTATGGTGTATACACACGTAGAGGGGGTACGCTACCGAGAGAGCCTCATCTTAAATGCCCATCTATTTTACTGCTGCAGTCCCATATAGTACCAGGCACAGCAGCACTTGAGCTCGAGAGGGCCGAGGCCCATTTACATTTTCGTACCGCTGCCCCGCGCTGCCCACTAACCCAACCACCAAAGTCATCCCCCCCCGCCACCGCCCAGATATATAGTCTATATCTTTCACTCTTTCTCTTTCAGCTCGTATCGATTTTGAGTGTCGCCTGCCATTCAAATGGTTTTATTTCGCATTTATGTGCCCGCCCCAGACTTGGCCCTGTCCTGGTCCTTTCCTGCACTCATCCTCAATCTTTGGCGGGTTTTCCGTTTTCCCAGCCCCTGTCCCAGTCCCAGTCCCAGCCCCGAGGCTGACTTTGGCACGTTTTAATGCATTGGCCACAGCAGGGCTAAGGCACCGGCTCTACGTGTGCGCGTCTCCCTTAACCCTATACTGCCTGCCACTCGCATTGTTTTGCTCGTTTGGCATTCTCCTCTTACTCGCTTTTTTGTTGATTCGTTTTTATGCCTTTTCCAAAACTTTTGCATAAAGTCATTTGGGGCGTTGATGGAATTTTTGAGCAGACTCCTTTCCCCTCTCTCTCTCGCTCTCTCTCTAACCATTCGCCGATGATCGCAGTGCAGGCTATATAGAGTGCTATCGTACATACATATGTATAAAAAAAGAGGAAGACTGTTTAGTCCTGAGCTAAATTTTATGAGCTGTGCGTGCGAGTGCCGCTGTTTGACTTTGGTCTCATTTGCTGAAATACTGGTAAATACTCGTACGAGTACTCGTACTCGTACAAATAAAATTATAAAATTTCGCATAGTTTTTGTTCCCAAAAAAAAATTGTAAGCTTAAACCAAAAAAACAACAAAAAACAACAAAATTTTGAATAAATAAAACAAACTTTAGGTAAATAAAACATGGTATGGTCCACAGACTACACGCTGGCCATGGCTTGGTTTTGGACCATAAAAAGTGCTAAGTAAACACATGTGGCAGAACGAGTACAGTACTTTCCCTGCCTCCCCCCCCCCCCCCCACTCGTGGCATTTCCGCACCCGCAAAGCAAATGCCTGCACATAGTGTAAACACATAAATTTATGCATTTTCAATGGAGAGCTGTTAGCATAAATTTACGGCCCGAAAAAATAAAGCGAAAAGGGATGGTAAAATCAACGATGGGGGAGGAGTTGGTATTTTTTTTTTTTTTTTTGTGATGGTTGCTTACGTGGGGTGGTGGGGACTGACGTTGGGTCAGCCAGCAACAAACTGTACAAAAGTGCTTAACAAAACAAAACCAGAACCGAAAGGAACCCAACAGAGAACTGGATAAAAATAGCGTTGAAGCAACGCAAAGCAAACAGTCGAAAGTCCCGGGAATCGGAGTCAGAGTCAGGAGTGAGAAGTGGGAGTAGAGTTGCTCGCAACAAACGGAAAAATGCAAACAGAAAACAAATACGGCCAAAAAGGCAACTCAAAAAGGGTGGGCCAAGGGTCGAGTGTTGAGAGTGGTGAGCTGTATCCCCATCTGGGGTATGTCCTGTAGAAAACAAAACAAAACAAAACAAAAAAAAAAAAAACTTAAAGCAATTCGTGGCGCCCTGCTTTAAAAACCTTAACACATTTCCAATGATTGAATCAATAAACGGCGACAAGTGCGTCTGTATTGTGCAGCCTTCGCTGTATGGGTGGTGTCTCTGTGTAACTGTGTGTTTGTGTGTGAGTGGGGATCTATTTGTGTACCGCTAACTACTGCCAATTGGCAGTACGATACGAAAAAGCACAACGGCAGCGTTTTCGACACTGGAGGGCACCATTTGAGCAGGGCCAAGAAGAACTGAGATTTCGTGTGTGTTTCGTGAAATATCTGCATCACGAAAGAAGGCAAAAAATGTGTGCGAAACAGACACGAAATCTGACAGATAGGAGGGGAAAGCATAGGTAGTTTAGTGCTTAATATTGATGGTTTATATTCATCGCTCGTGCTCGTGACCTTTCTCTCTCTACCATCTTTAGTTTCGATGCGTGTCCGGATGTTATTTTTGCATACTGGCATTCGTTAGCAGCTGACATTGGTAGGCCGAGGCAGAGGCAGTGGCAGTGGCAGCGTCTGTCTGTTTTTTGTTGCTTGTGGAAAGAGCTGTTTGCGAGCCACTGTTTGTGTTTACACAGGCTTTGGTTGGCATGGGTGGCCCACTGCATATGGCGAATGTTAAGAGCTTTGCTTTTGGCCAAAGGAAAAACACAGCCGTAGAGCCCACTGAGGATCAATTGATGGTGCAGGTCGAGGAATCACAACTGAAACATCAGTGGCGGGGGACAGTGGGGATGCATGGAATAAAAGTTGCGCTTTGTCATGGCAGTGGAAAAAGTTTCTCTAATTATACATATCAGAAGCCAGGCCATGACCTTTTTGCATTCAGAGCTGCCAAAGAGTTGAAGAGAAGCCGCAGAAAACAATTTGCAAACTTTGCGAATACGGATCTGCGGTGGCTTTGTCCCCTCCCCTCCTCTACTCTCCACCACTCCACTTCACTCCGCTCTCTCGTATAGTAGCCCCACAAAAGAAAAGAAAACTTTAAAAAATTTCCATCGCACTTTTCAGCGCACAAGCCAGGCGGAGAGCCAGAGTTAGATATGTCAATGAGCACACACGCAGCGCATCCCAGGCAACTTATCAATTTTTTCATGCTCAAAACCCAAATCCAAATGGCTTGATGGGACAGGGGAGATGGACCAAACGGAGACACTGACTGTACAAACATTTGGCTTGGCCGTGGGGAAGCGACGCCAGAGAGAGTCAAAACGAAGCGGAGATGCAGTCGGAAATGCCATTGAAAATAGTTTAAAGTTGCACCAAAAAGGATATTGAGCTAAGCCAGTTGCGCGCAGGGGCTTACAAGAAGGAGCAGGAGCAGCAGCATCAGCAGCAGCTCCTCTGTCTCCGTATCTCTACGAGTATGTGGGGTGGGGAGGGTAGGTGGCCCATGTGCTGCGGGTGCTGGTGTGCTCTGTTGGTTTTCTATTTGCCTTCGAATCGCCAGCTCCCTGGCTCCCTAGCTCCCTGAATCCCAGGCTCTCTAGCTCTGGCTCTGGCTCTGGCTCTGGCTCTTGCTGGCTGCTTATGGAAATCCGCATGATGATTGCATATCCTTTGCCTGGCATGGGAACGGAGACGCTGCCATATCCCTAATGCCGCCGAAAGTTTGCGTTCATTTGGCTGCTGCATTCCTTTTCTTTTTCTCCATTCAATACCCTTCCAGAGGGTATTGCAAAATAAATAGCCGTCTGATCGCTGCATCATATATACAAAATTCCTGAAAATATGTTTCCATTTTTGATACGGATTCTCATGACTCGGAAATAATTTATTCCAAACAGATCACGCCACGAAATCGGTAGCCCTGGACAATGGGTTCTGCAAGGGTATCTGAATATTCAGTACTAGAAGCTGGTTTAATATTTGTCTCTTCTTTCTTTCTTTTTTTTTTTTTGTTTTTTTGCTATGCTTTCAGCTGAGAAAACTTTTACTTGGTTTTTCCTATTTTCCTTGTCGGCGCTGTGGCTTGGCGGCAGCGTCCTGCCAAAGTGTTTCTCTTGCATTTGAAGAGCTTTTTCTTAATGTCACTTATGCATAAGTTCCTATGAGTTGGCCCACCCCACACACACACACACACGACGTATGTGGATCCATAGCCAGTTCCAGTTGCAGACTGGGTGTTGGGTTCTGGGTGCAAGCTCACTCATGTTTGCATGTGGATAAGTGCAACGAGAGAGGAAGCGTCAGATGAGGAGGAGGAGGAGGAGGAGGACATATGTGCCCCAGTGTGACTCCGTCTCCGTCTCTCTACCTCTGTGGCTATGTGCCTCCGTGTGTGTGTTTGTATTTGAGACTAACTTGATGGCACATCCTCTATGGGGATTTACAAGTGCTTAGTTCTATGTCGCAAGAAACGCTTTAATATTATTATATTTTCTTCTACGCGTACACTTGCAGTGTGTGCTGCTTCTGCTGCTGGTGTTTCTTTTTGGACTTGGCTGCAGCCATAATCAAATTAAACTAAATGAAATGAAATATCTTTACAGAAGATACCACAAAAGGCCATACAAATTGAATGTCGGAATTCTTTAAGGATTCCCTGTACCATTCCCTCCTCCTGTTGCTGCCACCACCACATGGCATCATAAATAAACGCACACACACACACACACACACACACACACACGTACACGCCCATGGGCGCCTTGATGTATTACATGTGTTGGCATTATTTACTTAACTCGGCTCTGCTCTATTTTAGCCGCTCCAAAAAGCCAAGTCTACTTTGGCTTCCACAACAGGCCAGACCAGACAAGACCAAGCCAGGCCATGCCGCAGCTATTAGTGCAGCAGCGACGCCAGCCGAGGCAGCTACGGCGACAAAACAGCAACAATGCCACAGCCAGTGCCTCTCCGTGGATGAAGACATTAAGACCCAGCATGCGTTACCCAACACACACACACACACACACACACACACACACACACATAAACAGACCCAAGGGTGGGGCCGGAGGAGGGACAGGACAAGGCCTGGGCCGGTGCAGACATTGGTGGGCGTAAAGAGAAAGAAATATAATGCCAACATAACATTTAATCCAAGAAATTCCATATCATAGTCAGTGGGGAAGGAAGCCAGCAGCAGCGGCAGGCTGCCACAACGGAGCACATTTCGCACCGTGAAGCAAAGCTAGATGAATGCTAAAAATAACTATTAAATTACCCTATACGTAAAACCCATAATAAGCCACGAGTAGATCTGCTTAAAGTTTTCCATTTTGCATACCCTTGCTGGTTGGTTAAAATCGAACGCAACGCTGTAAATGCTATAGAGATCGACCATTTAGAGTTCCATTTAGATAAGTTAACACTAACAGGTCTACCTGTGTAAACCACTAAGAAGACTTTTATAAATCGAAGCTCCCTGCTGCTTTTTAAAAATCAATTTTATATAAGTGCTAAAATGGCTGTACCCTAGCCACACTGCTGCACACACACACACGCTCTGTCCGTTTTCCCAGCAACTCTTGGCTAATGCCTGGGTGATCAGTGCATAATCTGGCGAGTAAAATCTCCTGCTCTCAAAACCCTGGCGAACACTCTCGTAATGTTTATTTCCACTGTGCTTACGAGTATCTGGACAGAGTCACAGGGGCTGGCTCTGGCTATGGCTATGGCTATGGCTCTGGCACACTTAAATGGCGCACGGAAAAAATAGAGCAGGAGCAGAGAAGAGTACGAAGCGTGCGCAGACTTTTAGCAGCTGAGCGGAGCTGAAGCCGAACTGAGCCAAGCTAAAAGTCGTGGCTGAGACTGGGTGTTAGCAACTGGGAATGGGCCAACGGAAGGAAGAAATAATCATAAAAATTATTTCAGCACACACACACACCCATACCATACCATACCATACTATACATACATATGTATGTACGTATATAATGCACATGTGTGTATCTGTGTGTGTGGGTGATCATAATGTTGCAAGACGTCTGAGGCAGCCGCTGGGAATCTCTTCATTTTCGATGCCGTCGCAGGATTTACACTTTAATGGCAGCAGCAGCAGTAGCAGACACAAGAAAATGAAGGCGAAGAAGCAGGAGGAGGCAGGAGGCGTATCTGCCTTTTTTAATTTTCGTGCTTCATATTTTCTATTTATCCAGGAATCCCTTTAGATGTGTGTGTGTGTTAATGGGTCTTGTGTCTGGGCCAAAGTGAACACAAAAATTGATATCCCGCCGTCAGTTTTAATGCCTCATGAATGTCGGCTAATAAACCTCTGCCACCCGCACTTTTTATTATTATTTTTTAAACAACATTTAATGCTCATCTCTTCGCCTTTTCGCTTCTTCTTTTTTTTTACTTGCAGGTAAGCCAAGCGTCTCGAGCATCAACCTGCCCTTTGGATGAGTTCCTCACAGTGCACAGTGCAAATTATGATTGAAAGTCGTTTAGAAGGCCGCCAGGGGGCAACAGGCGGTGAGTTGCAAAAGCCTCATCATCCTCATCAGTTCGGTTACGGATACGCATTCTTGGTCGATTCGTGGCAAAGTTGATTTATTTTTGGTGCCACGTGCCCACGTGGATGCACCCGGGGGCCAGAACAAGCGCTACGACTACGACAGCCTTAGCATTTAATTATGCCATTTTTGTTTCCGTAATGAAATGAACTTGTTAGCCAGACGATGGCGGTATGAAGATATAGATGGCGAAACCTTTTGTTCTTTTGCTCAGTGCCTGGGCAAATTATCATTGATTTTGTTGCTTAATCTGGCCTGACCGTCTCGAATCGAGTCGGGCATTAAATCGAATTAATTTCAGGTATTCCCAGACCGAGCAGCCCATTTGTCCACTTACCCGCACAGCTCCTCTCCTACTCCTCCTCATCCTCCTCCACCTCTCCACCAGACGACTGTCCTTGAGGAGTGGCCATTTGACATTTGTCGACAAAACGTTTACATTAAATGTTTTGCCATGACCATTGCCTGTTTTGGTTTGCCTGCGACTGGTTTTCCCTTTTCGCTTTCTTTTGTTTCGCCCTCACATTTGTACGATATTATGCTGAGAGTTTTCTTGCCCTTTTGCCAATGTCTTGGCCCTGTCTACGGGGCGACATTCCTGAAATTCTCGGCATTGTCCGAAAAAAGCGAAAGTGACACAGAGAGAGAGAGAGAAAAAGCAGTGAGGACAGGGCTAGAGTTGAGACATTTGCGTGGACAATTTCCCTGAAGTGGAAATAAGATATTTTCACTCAGCAGAAACGCTGTGGAGTGCGGGTGGGCGGAACGGAATATTTCTTGGAATTCCCGTATTGGGATGTACTTGAGATTTAAATTTATTCGTTCCAATTCTGGGAATGTCAAGCCCATACATTAGTCAACTCAAACTCAATGGCAGTGGAAACAAATGCAATTAAGCACATAACCCCATGGACTTTCGCCCATCAAAAATCACTCAATTTGAAATTTTTGTGTTGCGTTGTGTATTGGCCTCCTTCGACATTGCCCTCGCCTTCGCCTTCGGGTCGGGTCCTGTACGCTCCATTAAACGGCAAACAAATGTTAAAATCCGCCCCGAGGTTTGTACGCAAATTTTTTAATTTATTGCATAAAATGTTTTTGGGTTTTCCCTCTATGCCTGGCAAACCACAAAAGCCAAAGAAATTGTTTCAATTTGTCATGACAATTTCTTTGAAATGCCGCTGCTAAAAAATGTCCACCCCCTGTTCAGGAAATGAACGACAGCCGAGAGATGATAGAGCCAAGTGGAGATGGAGATGGCGGTGGCGGTGGCGGTGGCGGTAGCCGTGGAGGCCATATCGTGTGCCATCAAAGCACTGAATTCAATTTGGTTTAAGGAGCAGCAGCCGAGCCGCCCTATTTCTTTTGGTAATTTCCACAACTTCTTCGTAGATCCTAGGTCTATGTCGCCTGCTTTATTTGCTCGGCTGTAATTTGCAATTTTCACCTTGCCTTCCGAGAAAAAAAAAAAAAAGAGAGAGAATCGTGGGAAGGAAATCGTTGAGAGCTCGAGACCATTATTAAGAATGTGGTTGGGTGGAGTGGGGAATGGGATTGGATGGTCTGGGGTTTCCGAGAGTTGACAAATCAGCGGCGCCTTCCAAATGACATTAATGGCAGCTGAGCTGATCCGGGTCTGAGGACGGGTACGGAGACGAAGACGGGGCTGAGTCCGTAATGCTTGGCTGATGCTGATGATAATGGATGAAGTGGATGAAACCGAGGCTGCTGTTGGGTCTGCTATTTGGCAAGAGTTTTGCAGTAAATCTGACATTTCCCCTTGACATAAATACGAGTAAATAGGCCTGAAACCGATCGCAATCTGAAATTGCAACAATCAAAACTCATTGGGGGGCGCCACAAAGCTGTGGGCAGACACTGAGACCGCAAGCGTAAGGCGACTGCAAATGACCCAAATTAATGTTGCACAACCTGCTGATTGGCCTAAACAATTGCGGACAGACCGAGAATTCAATCAATGCCGCATGTTGCAAGACCTAAGGCAGACCTTGCTACAGCAACATCAGCCTGCCACTCAATCGGCTGACAGCAAATTAAAAGCAACCTGTCTGTCAGAGAGGGAATAACCCGATCCGAAAAAAAGAAAAAAAAACCATACCAGGCCAGGGCAGACCAGAACCAGAACCAGGACAATAAATCTTCAGCTTGAAGCGTTGGCATCGATGATGCGACTTTAAGCTGCTTAGCCACCGCCCCCCCATCTGTGTTCTGTGCCCCATCTGCACTCTGTACCCCCATCGCCCGCCTGTGCCGTCCATTTGGAAGCCCTCGTTTGGCTTGTGTTGCAATTTCCGCTGCGCCGTCGGGACGCATATTAGCTGGCTGCCCGTCTCTCAGTCTCTCAGTCTCCCTGTCTGTCTGTCCGTCTCTCTGTTGGGTCTTAAATGTCCTGGAAGCCCTTCCCCTGGCCGGACAGGCGACGGAAGCATCACAGCGGAAGCGCAAGAACAAAGTAGCTTGATCCGGACAGCTCGGGAGCTCGGCAGCTCCATAGCTGTCCCATCCCATCCCATCCCGTTCCGTCCCCCTTCCACATCCAGAGCAGAGCTGCTGATGCAGGCTGCATCTATAGCTGATGACTGGTCGCTGGCAGTCGCGGATGTAGCGATATGATTGGATTATGATTATATTATTTATTGAGATGCCAAGCTTGAGTGTTGGGTTGCTAGGGTGAAGAGCAGAGGTCGCCGTCAAGCGGATAATGAACGGTGGCATCTTTGCCTTTTTTTGTTCCTTTTACTTTTTTTTTATTATTTTTTTTTATTTTTAGATTTTTCTTTTCCTTTCTTTGTGGGCTGAAGTTGCTCAGCTCTTCCTCTTCGAATGGCAGGCAGACATGCAATCAGGTCCGGGAATCTTGGCCAGGGCACTGTAATTGGCCCCTTTTATCGCATCTACCGTTTGGGCAATTAAAGTTAGTTTGCAAAGTAATTAAGACGATTATGTGGCGCTCAAGTATCAATAAGCGCCAATTATCCAAGCATTCTGCATCGATTGTTGCCCACTTTTTGCTGTGGCTCCTCTTTTGGGGTTTTCGCCTGAAATAATTTTGTTAGATAATTTTTAAGCGCCACTTAAGTGATTGCTTTTTGGGGCCAGGCCAAGTTGAAGGACACGGGTTATGTAAATGGCAAAATATATATATATCACTGAAGCAGGAAAGGAGTAGAAGTCAAGGAGCCTTAAATTGCCAATGGAAGGAGGGAGGAGGAGCTTGAAGGTGTGCTACAAGGGAAGCGTCTTGGGAAGTTTCATTCAAAAGAAACTGTCAGAATCAGGCACACAGCTGTGGCAAGTGCAACGTCAACCAAAAATCATGCAACTGCAACTGCAACTGCAACTTCGACTTAAGCTTCAGTCAATGCTGGGCGTCAATCAAGCAACTTTTGCCTTTTCCTAATGAACTTCACTGGCGGATCTACACATTTGAGAGTCACTTGGCTTAATTCGGAGCATGGCCGACCCGACCCACGACCCACACCCACCATCTGTAGAACTAATTCCCGAGAAGTCGTCGTCTGTCTCTATGGCAGTGTCAGAAAGCCAAATTTTAATCTGTGATGTTGCCAAAACTTGATAAAGAAAGTTCAGTCTTCAGTCCCTGTACGGGGGAATGTGTGTGTGTGTGTGTGTGTGCATGTTGTATGCCACATGCTTAGATGGATGCCACACACCCAGAGGACTGTGACTAGGGGAGGGGGGTGAACGGCACTGCTGTGCTGTGCTGCACTTTGCAGGCCATAGCTCACTCTGACAACCCAATCCCCCGCCATCTATGGCAATTCATACATCTGCTCTCTGCTCTGGCTGCAAAATTCCTGTGCGTCATTGGGAAAAGTTACGCGCATCTTCCAAGCCCCAGTCACAGCCCCCCACCCAGCAGCCCCCAATACACACGCTGGCAAACCCCTTTTGGAACACAAAAAAATATAAATCTTCGACTTTAGTGTGTTTGCTTTGGGTCTCGGGTGAGGGTGCTAAAAAGCATTTGTTATCGCCGCAGCAACATAAATTCACTTTTGTAATTATTTCTGGTATTAGTAGCTGAGGTAACAGGAGGAGAAAAGTCAGCCAACTGCTGACTACTGGCTCTGTGACCGAGCTCCATCATGACACCAAGGAGTAGCTCTCCCAACCATCTATACAGTGGCCATCCATATCCAAACCAAGCTCTCCACCCGAACACTCTTCCGCCCTTAGCAAATGAACGGCAGCGAGATTATTTGCCAAAGCTGATCAACTGAGCAGCCAACTGTGCTTAAAACCCATATACCCCCCCAACATCGAGGCACCGCCATGCCATACCCTCGCTCAGATATAAAACAAATTAAAGTTCTATTTGATATCTACAAGATCTCGTAGAGTTAATCACTCTAAGAGTAACTCGTAAAAACAGATGAGAATATCGACTTGATGCTGATCGAGTATTGAAGCTTAGTGGGATCGGCAATCTGTCTTTTTCAATATTTCCACATATGCGATATACCCTTGTACTCTAAGAGTACACACACAGCCCTTCCATATACCACTCACAGATACACACCCCTACACACACACACACACAGCAACAACTTTAAAATTGAATCAATCATTCTCACTTTGATGCACATCAGCAACAGAAGCTGCCTCGTTGCCTCGACTGCAGTTTTAGCCAAAGAAAATGGCTCATAGGCGAAATGGCTTGGTCACGGTCAGGATGAATGAAAAGCGGACTGGTCTGGTGCAAAAGAACCTGGGAATGGAGCAGAAGCAGGCAGGCAGGCAGGCAGGCAGGAGGAGCAGAGTAGCAGAGCTTGCGTGGCAGCATAAGCTGTAACTATAAACAAGCAGCTTATGTGTGTTTCAGTCGTTCGTTTTCTGCTTTTTGCACTGGGTGTTAATTTTTGTTGGTTCATGAAGTCGTCTTCCCTGCTCTGCTGCTGCTGCTGCTGCTACTTCTACTACAGAGCTACTGCTCGCACTGCTGGCCGTGCTTAAACACTTCTGCACTGGGCTCCGTCCCCGGCAGCTGTGCGCAGTTCTAACGAGCAAAAACTAATAAATCCCCACGAAAATGGCTGCGGAAACGGAAGCCGTGTGTTGTGTTCTGCTGTTCACAGAGACCCCAGAACCTCCTTGGTCCGGGGCCGAAACCTAAACCGAATCCGAATCCGAGTCCCAAAACTCAATCCCCGGCAATGGGCTGCTTGTCCTACCCATGTCTGTGATGTGTTTTCTTGCTTAATTCTTATTATTATCCCTGCCATTATTATTGCTGCTGTTGTGTTGCTGCTGGCGTCTTTCACAGATTTCTTTAGCCACTTTTATTTCGGAGCTTCTTTTGGCGAATACACTTCGCGAGGGTATACTCCGCCGTATGATCCGCTTAGAATTTGTTATATGTAGCTTGGAAAAACTTCAATGTTTGTGAATATATTTAAGCAAAAATTATGTTTAAATATGGCCAACAGATATCATGGAAATACTGGATATGTAAGGGTATTTTCAACTTCAACCGTTCAAGCCAGAGTGGCTCACTGCTTTTTTCATTCATTCTTTAGCACTTGTCTCTCTGCCCATCTGCGCTCTTCATTCACGTTCGTGTTGCTTATCGTTTGCTTGTATTATTATTGCCATTGCCATTGTTCCTTCTTCCTTCTGCCTTCTTCGTTCTTCGTCTTTCTTTCGTCTTGTGGATGTTGATGGTGTTGCTGCTCTGTTTGGTTGTTGCTGTTGCTGTTTTGTGGTGTTGTTGTCATGCAATAGTTCATTTTAATCTAGCAGCAGGATAATGCAAGAAGGATTCCGTAATTTAGCCTCGCCTTATTCCATTTTCTTTGCTTCTTAGCAGCCGCCTTCATCCACGGGCCGCATTTCTTTGTCTTCCATTATCAGACGGCTATATCTGGTCGTTCCTGTTGTTGTTGTTGTTGTTGTTCTTGTTGTCTCTCTTGATTGTGCAAAGTTTGCAGTGAACTCAAGTTATAATAAATTTCATCATTGTTGATTGCTTCGCATTTCTAAAGCTGGCCAAAAACTTTTCCCACTGCTCTGCCTGCAAAACTGTTTTCATAGCCAGCACCCACAGCGCTGCCGCCCGTGACCCTTGTAAATATGTTTGAGCCGTAATATGATTATTTCATCGCCGTTTTTATTTGACTTTCAACCATTCGGCTGGAGCATCCTCGACTCGAGTCTAGGGGATAAGTGGCCCGAGCACTCAGATTTAGTTGAATGCAGTTCCGGTTGCTTGGGCAGCGGCTTTAACTTTTTAAACAGTTTGTCACATAAATTAATTGCCAGCAGCAAAAACTATTGCGACTAAAAATGATAGCAGCAACTTTTCAGTCACGTCTGCCACATGGAACATGGGGTACATAGAAAGCTGCAGTGGAGTGAAGTGGAACCACTTCTCTGGTCT
Organism: Drosophila subsilvestris; assembly: GCA_035043285.1. NCBI lineage: Eukaryota > Metazoa > Arthropoda > Insecta > Diptera > Drosophilidae > Drosophila > Drosophila subsilvestris. The sequence goes on from JAWNNB010001746.1 coordinate 10,687,460, forward strand.
CCCCACGCCACTCCACAGACAACTCTCTGGCGCAGGCGATTGCGTGCTTCACAGACGGGACACAACGAGATGTCCTTTGAAAATGCCACATTAAAGTGTTTGGCAAAGTTGATGTTTTGAATTAGATATTTAAAAGAAAAAAAAAACAGGCAAATTTAAGAACTTTCTTAGTTGAAGCTGCAATCATTGTGGTAGGCTAGCAACAAAAAATGTCATATACATATGTATTCTTCTAACGGCCAAAGGTGTGCACTGCATTCCGTAAGGTTACCCTGCTCAGACAGCTGCTTGGTTTTGTTTAAAGTTAATGAAATGCACTTCATTGGCGGGGTCGCTCCTCCCCAGGCATGACCTGGGCTCCCCAATATTTTATTGGCAAGGAAATGTGTCTGACTATCTGAGTACTAGGCTTCAATTTCGACGCTCGGTCATTCTTAAAGAGGCATTGAATGAAGCAAGGCGTGTTCGGCGTTTTACTCTCACACCATTTGGGTCTCATTCTGAACCAGAGTACATTTCTTTACTGATCTGCATACACAAAGGTATTGTCTTTTATTTTGTAATAAACGATAATTATCGTTCAGCCAGCAAAAGAAAATAAAAGTAATATTTTGTGCTTAAAGCATATTCAAATATTTAATATTTAGCTTCGATATTTTTGCGATGTAGATATCAAAGCAAGTTTCCATATAAAACTATCTCATAAATCTCCCGCCCAATGCCTTGCTCTCAATTACACATCAACGCGTTTGGGCAATGACCAGCCAGCCAGCCAGTCACTGCTGCCGCTGCTGCTCTGCTCTGCTCTGCTGCTGCTTCCCCTTTTGGCACCCATCACAATACATTGCCGGACAAACTGCAAGACAAACTTTACAACTGCCCCAGCAGATCCAACAGCTGAAATATATTGCACAACTCAGAGCGAGGGTTCTGTTTTCGGAAGGGGGAAAAGAAGGGACAATAAACCGCAAACTTTCCTTTCGCTTTGCAGTTGAACTAATGAAACATCAGGGCACACGCAGCGAGTGCTCAATCCAAATGCCAAAACAACAACACAAATGAAAAAAAATAAAATAAAATTCTAAAAAACAACAAAAACGCGCAGTTAAACTAATTAGAATTTCCACTTTTATTCGCCGGACCTTCTTCCATTTGGATGATTTTTTCTGATATAGTTTTTAGTTGGCGCTTTGATTTGTCTATGGATGGATATTGCCCGGCCCAGATTGCACAGTGCATGAATTTGAAAAGTTTTGAGAGCGAAATACATTCAAAACCATTCGAGGTCCATTGAATGGTTGACATGGCTGCGAGCAGGTCCTGTGAATGCCACTGGCCAAAAGTTGGACGACAGCAGCGTGGTAAGGAGGATTCATATTGGAAAGTTTCCTATTCTCGCGTGTGTGTCTCGAAAACAGCAATTCAATTGCGAAACCAAATGAATGGATGTCGCGTTGCCAAGCGGCACTTGAAATGGATGAGAGCTTGAGCTGGGGCTGGTGCTGGTGCTGGACCAGCAAGAGGACCATAGGACATGGTCAGTCTCTGTCCTGACCGATTGACTCGAGGGGACAGCCAGCCTCTCGAGTGCTTTATTAAGCCCTTGTATCCAATTTCGCAGCGAGACTCAAGTGGCTGCCACCCCGACGGGACGACGAAGAGGACAACCCACTAATTTATGGCGTTCCATTAAAACTTGAGTTCAATTGCCAAAAAATTTCATAAAATTTGTATTTAAAAAAAAAAAAATACGAGAAAAAATAAAACAAAAGAGATGCGCAATCAAGTTTATTACAACACAGAGAAAAGTCGGAACTATAGAGAGGGGGGGTAGAGGGCGAGAGGCGAGTAAGCACCACGTCCTTGTCGCCTGGCTGGCGTCATGGCAGTCACCCCATGGACCACCTCCCATGCCTCATTCTCCGCTTAGCTGCACTTTGGCCATGTCCTGCGCAGTTCATTTGAGCCAAAATGAAATAAATTTAAATATATTTTTAGAGCATTTTGCATAAAACAAAAAGATGCCTTGCTGTGCTTGGTCTTGGGCCGAGGATTTCGCTCCTTCTGCTGATTTTACTTGAGGCTAGAATGGGATGGTATGGGATGGGATGGTGCTGGGCTTTCAGTCGTCCGCTTTTATTTTCCGGCCGTTTGCCGTCTCAGCTTTTCTGCTGCCTTTTATTGTTGTAGTTTTGCCGTCTCCGCTCTCCGCTCTGTTTACTTATTTACTTTTGCGCTTTATTATTCTCCATTAACTTGACAAAATGAACGAAGACAGAGCGAGAGAGAGAATGAGAGAGAGAGCGAGAGAACGAACGCTGCGGCCAGTCTGAGGCGTGTCCTTCATCATGAAATTAAAAAAACCAACAGAAACAAAAAAAAACTCAAAGCAAAGACAGATCCGAGCCAAGTTTCATTCAAGTCAAAGATTTTCAGCCCAAAAAAAGGATTTCCCTTAGATGCTGTGCCCCGGTTTTGTGCCCAGCGAGAAATACTGAGTATCATAATAAAAAGCAGGTTTCCAGCTGGAATAAATTTTCATATTTTGATGGCAATCAGTGGTGAGGAGGAGACAGAGACCACCCAACAAAATTATATCCATGCCCCATGCTCGGGCTAATCCTTTCATTAGAGGCGTTTCGGCAATTTCAGTTCGGGTTGAGTTTCTTTTTGCCAGAGGAAATTGTAATTTATGTGGCTGGAGTTTGTCCTCTGCTCTTGCTTTGCTCTACTCTACTCTCGTTGTTGGCGAAATTGTTGCGAATGCTTAGCGCCTTAAATGAGTTTCTGCTCTGATTGTGTTTAATTTTGACGCTGTGTTGTGGTTACTGCTGTAGTTGTTGTTGTTGTTTGCCGGCTTTATTGCCAACATGTGTACAGCGTTAGAGACACAAAATGCTTATGCAAATAATGCTGTTTCGTGTGTGTGTGTGTGTGTGTGCGGAAAATGAGAACACAAGCGACATTTCCATTTCCATTTCCATCTTCATTGGCATTCCCATTTCCATTCCCATTGAGCATCTGTTAATGTACGAGGAAAATAAGTGAAGAGAGAGAGAGAGAGAGAGATCTCGGCTCGTCTCTGTCTCTGAGCCAATTTCGACTTAAGCAACTTTCACAAAGCCCCAGCTCTTGTCTTAGTCCAATTCCCAATGCAAATGACATTCACACATACACAGAGCCCACCCCACACTGGCAGAGGGAAGAAGTACACCCAAGTTGGATATTCAAGTGTGGCCAACTTTTCAGGTTTTAATTAGCCGTCGGCTAGTTAACTTAGCCTCCACTTTGATTCAACCTCGCTACCCAGTCGACCCCCCCAACCCCCTCGACACAGTGCCAACAATTTGCGCACGCCTCGCATGTTATTTTGACTGCATGCATCCAATTAAGAGGTTTGTCCCGCCTGGCCACACTCCTGCCACTGCCACTGCTGTTCTGTCCTGCTCTGCTCTGCTCTGTCCGGGTCTGGCCCCTCTGCTTTTTTGCCCTACTGCATTTTAAGTGAAAAATACTCAGCGCTATTTTACTTATTTAGTACGTAACTACAATTTACGCCATGCATCTGCATATAAAATGCATTTTTTTGCAGCATTTCTCTTGCCTCTTTGATACCCTGGCAGAGGGTTTTCACGAATATGAAATGAGAGATGGGTGCCGCTTTTTTAGCCTATAAAGTGGATGGTATATTCTTGATCAGCTTAAACATTCCTATTGATTTCGACATGTCTGTGGGTTAATGATAAACGGTCCTCCTCGTCACTGTATCGGACTGCTGTCATATTTACCTACAACTACAGGCACGATCGTTTTAAAAACAAATTAAGTTATATCAACCTCTGATCGGCACATCACAAACGAAGGATCTCTAAGGGTACTCAAAGTTTCGGCCCTCAGAGCAGGTCTTCCGTTTTTTTGGGTTCCCCATTTCGAAGGGGCGCACACACAGACTTGCCCACAGACTTATTATTTATATCCCTCTCTGTCTCTCTCTTAGGCCCACAATGGGTGTCTGTGTACTGGTGTGTGTGTGTGCACTGCCCTCTCTCAACTTGTTTTTTATGTACTTGGCTGGCTGCTATTTGCCTTGCCAAAAAAAAAAAGAGAGAAAAAATGAAAGAAAAAAAAAACAAAAAAGGAATGAAAAGCAAGAGAAAATGCAAATAGCATGAAACACAATGCCCAGGCGCCTCCTCAAGTTTCTCCCTTTCCCGCTGACTATCTCTGCCTTTTTCTCACCCTCGCTATGGTGGTACTGCTTTTTCACTTAGCTTCTCGTTTGCGGATTTTTGTGTATTTTAAATGCATTTTCAGCTTGTACAAACCCACTCATACACACGCACTCAACTCAATCCTTGCACGAACGAAAATCTTTCCAAATCTCCTCTTTTTTTGTTATATTTTAAATGCTGTTGTGGTATCGCTGCTCCTTAACATTTGATTAATGAGTGAAAACGGCTCTGGCAGTTCATTTATGGCTGTTCTGCGAATATTGCGCATACGCAACATTAGCCCCCAAGTCGATTGCCACAATTACGCCATCATCGATTAGCGGAATGCCCCAAGCCGCCCAAGTTCCCAGTCCCAAGGCCTTTCAGTTGATAATAATAAACTTCCCATCAAATGAAAGCAAAGTTGTTGGCAAAGTTATGACACAAACACAGGAAAATTAATTATGGATGTGGAGCAGACAACTTCGAATTTGCGACCATCAACGAGCCATTAAAACGCTGTAAACAGGCAGCCATTAAGTATACGCACTGTTGGGCCTAGCCAATGCTGAACACCAATGCATTTGCAATAGCATACCGGACTTTAAGGTCAAACAAAGGGCTTCACTTCCCCCAACAGCCGAACGATGTGGCCGCAGTCGAGGACTGTTCAGAAATTGAATTGTAAGTAAGGCACAGACGGCAAAAGAAATGCCTTCACATAAATACGAGACAAAATGGAGGGAAAGAAATACATACATATACAAAAAAAAAGCAAGCGAGTCGTAGTCGCCGTAGCTGTAGCTGTAGCTGGCGAAGTCGGAGTCTGTGTCGCAATCGAGGAAGCCCCACATCAATTCAGGGATTAAGGACACTGATTTGATTTACTTTTTATTACCATTAAGCGTAAGTTGGCAGAATGCTGTGAACTGCGAATGCGGCAGTTTAATAGGAAGAAGACCCACCCGGACGGACTGTATTGAGTACTCGTATTGAAATTTAAAGCCTCCCTCCTGCACCCAGCCAGCACTATATCATCGAAAGCGAACGGACATCTCCGTAGCGCTCTCTCGCTCTCCCTCTTCAGTCATTAGCTGCGCACCATTAGCGCCGGCGACACAGGCCCGTACACCCCATAACAGGGACTCGTACACCCCATGGCAGGACCCGAACAACATTGTACTAGGGCTGTGACTGAGGCAGGGTCTGGGGATGACTGTGAGGCTGTGTGGGCGCCCCCAAAATCGTGGCTCGTTATTATGGCTGATAACATTTTTACGATGCCGACAATGACATGACATGATTTTTTGCGCCCTGTCTCCGACTCTCTGAGGCCTCTGAGCATCGCCATCTTTGTCCCAGTTGCTGATGCTTCACTGTCAGGGACCAGAAACGATATTTTATGCCGCCCAAAATGACGCAGTTTTATTGCGCTCCGGCCGATGGACCCCCGGATTTTTCTCCCTCATTTCTTGGGTATTTTTTTGTTGTGTTTGCCTCCGCCCCGCAGAGATTTTCATTTTCATTTTTAAAGCATTAAAAATCGCTCATAAATTTATTGTTAAAGTTGTCCCAGGCGCGCTGGCGTGTCTCCACTAGGCTGTCGAAGAAATAGAATACAAAATAAAAAATATGCTGCCATGGAGCTTCTCGAGTTGAGTGTCGGATTGGTGGGTCTTTTGATGGGTCACCGAAAGCTGGTAGCATTAGTTCTGCCTTCATTTAAAAATTGTAAAAAACATATTTTTCTGGATTTTTATTTGCAAAGGTTCTTAGTAGATTGTTTTTTGCTGGCTGACAAAACAAATGGGAGAAATAAAAGCCAAAAGAAATTCCACACAAAGAGCGTCCCACGCAACAGCTACAACATTGAGTCCGCAATCTCACAGGATCTTCGAGGCTTAACTAATAAACAAGTCAGGCATAAATTAGCTACAAATTATCGCAACAGCAACAAGACAAAGCAGTGCGTAACATGTGTATTAAATATTATGTAATTAATTGGCATTAAAAGCCAAACACAAATATCAAAGTAACACTAAAGCAACCAAAAACAAAACACAGCGAACAAAAAATCCATATAAAACTTTCATATTGAATATGCACCTATACCGTATGCCATGCGCCGTGGTTACCTCATATTCTGCTCTTAATGGCGGGGGTGGGGGCGTGGGCGGGGCCATGTTTTATTAATGAATGGGCGTGAGAGCATGTCTGTCTCTGTGTGTGCGTTTATTGTTGTGCTCTGTGTTTGTGTGTGTGTTTGCTTGCATAATTAATAATAAAACTAGGCTTTTGCTGCTATTATTTTAATTATACACTTATGTGGCGAGAGGGGCAAGTAGCAGACACTTACCACAGTCAGATCAAACCGAAAGACGAGAGAAAAATACCAGCTACTCGGATACTATTTTTGTATAGGAGCCACTTAAGTTTTTCGTCTGTTTTTGTTATATATAATATTCCCTCTGGATATTGACTTGAATGCCATATAATGTGATACCCTTAGAGTTGAAGGCATACTTAAACTGGTAATTCACAAGCCAACATCGTGTATGTTTGTAAGTCGTTCCTTTATTCTATAGCACTTTACAGAAATTAGAAATTGAGTACAGTATCCCGTAATAAGATTAACAAAATCCCAAACTACATTTGTTACTCTTGACTCCCATTCCGTTTGCGTCTGTACCTGTCTGTCCATGCGTATCTGCATGCACACAAATAACCTAATGAAATTTCAATTCAATATTGTGGTTGTGCATCTCTAATGCTTCGACACCCCGGCTGCCTCATGCCACTGTGTGGCTATTTCGGTTCAATTAGAGCATCGAACCCAAGCCCAATTCTCTGGCAGTCGCCTGGTGACGCACCAGCAAACAATAAATTGAAATTACTCAAATTGTTATTTAATTTAAGCACAGAACATTATCGGGCAATGAGGGAAATTTGTTTTGGTCCAAATGTCACGTACCCATCGATGATGTCGTCTTCCATCAAATGTCAGTGACAGGTCTTGGTCTTGGTCTTGGTCTTCGTCTTCAGCATGTTGCCGTTGCCTGGTAATGCCACAAAAGCTAGAACACTTGGGTCTTGGGTATTCCGGGTACTCGTACTGCAAAATGCGTCACGTCACTGGATCGATTTGCCTGACTTTGCAGCCACTTAATGCTGTTTGCATCCCCATTCCGCTTCGGACGGCCACGGTCCGTTGCACATGTCGGCCACACCACACCGCACCGCACCACGGATTTGCCCTTTGGCTCCTCAGTCCAAGTCCCAGGCTCAAGCACAAGTCCTGGCCGACAGTCCGTCATTATTATAATTTCTGTATTTGCACAAATGTCGCCCGGACGTCGCCCGACCGCAAATTGCAATTGCCAATGATTATTGAATTAAGTTAAACAGCGTTTGTCGTGGTGGGTATCCTCACTACCGCCACCCTGTAACCCCACCACATGGGGTTGGGTCTCCTTTATCTAATCGACAGCTGTTGTTGGCCTGTCACTAACCGCCTGTCACCAGGACATTTGTTCTGTGTGTCTGTCTTGGTCCTCGGTTGGGGATGTCGCCGGCTCATTGCAATTGAACTTCCGCTGCGCTTGCGTATCAAAGTCTGTCGTGTCCGTCTGATTGACTTCCGTTGTCTACGTTTGTCAGCTTGGCCATTTTGGTTTTGCCTCCACACACACACTACACACACACACACACACACATACACACACATACACAAATATAAGCAAATATAGATAGAGACAAAAGGCAGTTAGGTCAGAGAAAGAGTAAGAGAGTGAGAGAGAGATACCTAGAGAATGTAATGGCATCAGTTAGAGGAGAAGTCAGAGAGTGAAACAGAGCTGCTGGATTTCCTCACTTATTTGCACTTTAAGTGAATTGTTTGCTTGCGTTTTAACGCAAATGCAATTATGCGCTGCCAGCGTCTCTGTTGTGGCCCTGGCAAATGCAAACCGTGTTCTTACTAATGTTTGACCATTAGTTTTTGTTGTATTAGTTTCACTAGCAATTTCTCACTGCAATTTGCTTGCCACAGAGCCAACAGAACGGTAGATGGGTGGAAAGGAGAGGATGAACTCGTTACATGTAGCCTGAGAGTGGCCAGAAGTGGGGCAGAAGTTTTTGCTGTTGCATTTCGCTTTTGTGGCAATTCAAGTGATATTGGCCAAGTGGCCAACTGGCCAACTGGAGCTGGTCTCCACTTATAAATTGACTTTACAACACATTAGGAACATGTGAGAAGACTAGATTGATGTGCAGGATAAAAGCACAGACGTTGACAATGTTAGCCATTAAATACATGAAAAATTCAAAAACTAACACTGTGGGTCTTCAACTAAATTGATGTTCGGTGTGTGGGTGGTCTGGTCTGGCCACCCACTATAATTATGCAAACTTAAAGGAACTTTTGGATGCCTCCACGTCACCTCTAATTACGTGCAACGTCTGACAGGCGGGAAAAGGAAGCCAGCAATTAAACAATAGCAGCCTCAGAAATATTGTCATCTGTTGTCATCCCAACACCCGCTCTCTACCTCCCCTGCCCTGCCGAACACGGTCATTACAGAGCGCAGACATATGAATTGTAAATGTAATTTAATCAGACATGAGTGCAACAGCAACTGCGGCATATTTGTGTGAGTGTAAGCATAACGTACGACTATATGTGTAATACGCCATGTTGGCCCTGGCAAATATTGAAATTATATTAGGCATAGACAGTGTGGAGGAGCAGTAAGAAGAACTAAAGGATCTCTAAGTGCGGGTTGGGGGATGTAACGAAAGCAGCTGTGGGTTTGGAACATTCCTGCAACAGCTGAGAGGCGGTGGAACCTTAACCTGGCTAGACACAAGCGGACTTTCGCTTTGTTGCCACATGGAAATAATTGTTAACAATTTATGAAAATGTCTATTGGCAAAGGTTTCCTGTGTGGCATACTCGTTTGTGTGGGAGGGATAATTGTTGTTCATCCAATCCACATATTTATATGTATGTAGGTATATAGAGGCACTAATTATATAGAGCTACTGGAGCAGAACAAGAGGAAAAGCAGCAGCCTCAAACCTAGCGAGACTCTGCCTCGAAACAAAGCGAGCGGCCAACGAGGCGTGTAAATTGGAGTTGTCGTTGCAACACAGGAGCTAGGGAATTCCCAGTTACATATACATACATATGTATATGTACATATATACAAATACATACACACAATTAACAACGATTAAGGGGGCGCAGTGTGCCTAAGAAAACTGGGACCTCAGTAAGATAGTTCTGCAGCCACATGGCATGCATATATGCATTTAATTAGCAAAGTTGGGGCTACGGCTGTCATCCAATATTGTACATATAATTGAAGTGCCTGCCATTTGGCTGTACAGCCAGCGCACCTTGGACCAATCTTCGATGCTCTGGTTACCCCCCAAAAAACTTATTGCTTATCAATCAACACAAATTGAGGATGCGAAACCAGCAAACGGAATAATACAACAGCAGGGGACACACTCAGACAGAGAGGACAAAGGCAAGAGGGAGCAGCTGTTGCTCGAATATGGAGAAAATATGAATGTTTATGAATAAAAAATGAGGACCCTTTCCCATCAGCTACCACTCAAGGGCCCCACTCTACCATTCTCTCTCTCTACCCAGAAGGCCTTTCTGCCTTTTTTTTGTTTTTTTTTTTTCTTTTTGGCAATTTGAGCTAATACCAAAAAGTTGAGCTTTGTTAAGCAATCGTTTCGTTGACCCAAAGGTTGTCTTCTTTGCATCAATTTTGTGAGTGGCCTGACCTTTTTCTCCTGGCTGGTGTAAATACTCGTAGTGTTAAAGCTTTACTTAGGGGATACATATGTACATACATATATGTTTATGTACCTATATATGTGCTTATATTACGTCAAGTTATATTCTTACCTGGTAATTACATGCTTTGTTGTCCAGCTGCAAGAGAAAACGATACCTCAATTATGTTATTTTCGTTTAATCACTTAAATAAATTGATTTATATTTATACTACTTAAGCAGAGCTTATGCGTCTCACTAACCACCAAACGATTAGGAAACAGAAAAGGCACATAAATCGATTTAAATGTATACGGGGATTCATCCTTTTTCATATGTGTATATATATGTATTTTACATACATATATGTATGTATCCTCATCCTGGCACGTGTCAAAGTCTTTGTCGACCGCTTATGAAATTTTTATTGTGTTCGCTTCTCGTCTTTTAATATGCAAATCGAAAAGTTTTGCAATAAAATTACATTAAAGTACAATTTTTCTAAGCGCCATCTCGTTGAGGATGAGGACCAGGCATTAAGTGCTCGTCCCGGATGGATATTCCCGGGCTCTCCCCGATCCCAGTGAATCAATCAACTGCGGAAATTATGTTAACAGCGGAAAAAGTTTCTTTCCGCTAGAAAGAATGAGATAAGCGTGTGTGAGTGTGTGTGTGTGTGTGTGTGTTTGTGTGTGGCAGCCTCTGAGAGGGGACTTCAATTGTAATCGCAAGTGTGGCTGGCTGTAATATATCATCGACTGACCGCAAATGGGATTCTGCAGAGCATCAAAAAAAAAGAACTGAAAACAAAAAAAAATAATGTCTGCTGTACGCTGTATTAGGGGATGAGTGTGGGTGAGAGCTTACAGTATACATCAATGTCAGAGGAGGACCACAACAACACCAGAGCAGAGCCAGGGCTCAGGCTAATTATTTTACATTAAATTAAATAATGATTCACTTGGCAGAAACGACACGAAAGGAGTGCCAAAAGGTAGCTCAGTTCCTGTCTTCTCTGCTCATTTTCCCTACTTTTCTCAAAGGCAAAAGAAATCATTGGGGCACGTGACGCAATTTGCATAAATTTGGAGCCCGGCCGGGCCTCGTTCTTGTCCGCGTCCTCGTCCTGTCGACGTCTTCGTCGTCACGGAAGCCAGCGCGTAATTTCAATTGCGGTTAAACAGCAGCCAAGTAGAAAAGTGGCAAAGTGGCTGCGGGACAGGAGCAATCAAGCAACCAACAGGGCAGCCAGACTTTGGGTTGCCATCGTTGTTGCGTCATAGCCGGACAAATGTAATGCGAACATTATTGAAAACGAAGCCCCTTTAGATCGATAGAAGTAGACGATGTCCCCTAATAGTCTTTGAATTTATTGAAAAATTATGAAAAGTGTTGCCCGGCACCGGGCCTCGGTCAGGTGGCCGCCCAACATCATCCAAACGACTTGGGTCTGCAGTCCAGTCAAAAAGTTATTTCAGGCCCGTCCCGACCATCCTAAACAAACATTTGGCCAGCCGAAACATATCTATATTTTTTCACTGTATTTTTTTTTTGTCTATTTGCTTTTGGATTTCTAATGAATTTTGCTGGCCCAGAACCGACCCAACTACCCACGCTTCCCAACCAGGTCCAGGTCCAGGTCCAGGTCCAGCCGCCCCAGCCTTGCGGCTGTCACTGTTTGGCCAAAGATAACGAAAAGCGCTTGAAGTGTTTACTTGCGACAAATTGATGTGTTTGCATAAGCACGAAATAATAAATTAAGTTTTCGCCTTCTCCAACTGTTGTTCTCCAAAGGCTGAGTATGTGAGATAAGTGAATCTATGGGCATGCTCGTATGTAGCTCACCAGATCTGCACGTGGAATGCAGGAATAAATAATAGAAACCCCAAAAGCGAGCTCTAATTAATTTTCATTTCTCTTGTGCTTATTCTTGCAGGTAAGTTCTCAATCTATTGCCGAAGCCATTAGCCGACTGCCATCCACAAGCAAACATTCCCCCGCCATTCGCTGCCCACACTTGGGGGGCAGGACGAACCATGCTGAAGACGACTCCCAGCTTAAGTAGCATATACTCGTGCGGTAAATGTAAACTAAATCTCAAGAACCTCGGCATGGCGGGGGGAGGGTGGTGGTAGTGGCTGAAAAAATAGTGCCAATATTTTCTTAAAATAAAAACAGACGCTTTTGGGAGTACCCAGGGAGAAACCAGCCAGGAGGGAGATTCACAGCAGACCCCAGCCAGCAATATGCGGCGGCTAAACGTTTCCGTGCACGCGAAAGCTCCGGGCACAGCCCTTGTATCCCCCACTCTAAGCCATCCCCAACCCACCAAAACCACTCCCCTTAAACTCATACCAAACCTGCTGCAAATGCAGTTCCCGTGCACGCCGACCCAGCCCGACCCGACCCAACCCGACCAGACCATTTCTTTACACTTTTCGTGTGCATTCATATTTTTTTCTTTCTTTCTTCCTTTCTAACGTTAATGTGGCCACAAATTGAAAAAGAAGCATGCAGAAGCGGCGCAAGAGGCAAAATCAAAAGTTGCCCCAAAGGGAAAAGCAAGGGGTAGTAGGGGCAGGACAGCGCACCTGAACTCAATAAAAGCTTCATTTTTAGTTTGCTCAAGCAGCAGAAAAGTGGGAAAAGAACGAGGAGACGCGGCGGGAAAACAAAAACCAAAAATAAATTATTTAAGAAAAATATGTTTTACATAAAAATGGAGCCAACAAACAAAAAAACAAAAAAAACAAAAAAAAACAGGAACAAAGAGGAGAGAAACAAAGGTGGAAGAAATAAAAAGTGGGGCCAGAAGCAGAAGCAGGGCTAAATAAACAGCAGAACGCGAGAGGGACGGGAGGGAGGGAGCGAGCGAGCAGAGAGAAGAAAGAAGGCTACAATAAATGGCATGCAGTTGGTGCGTTGAAAATTGCAAAAGTAAACTACTGGAAGGAGGTTGGATAAAAGGAAAGGATATACTCGTACATACATACATATATAGCCATCTTTAAGGGAGTATTGGATAAACTCTGGCTGAAGGAAAAGACCGCAAAAAAATAAAGCATGAATTCCGCGTTAAGGCAACACCAGCAGAGCAGCAGGCGAAACAGTTGCATAAAGTTGTAAAAGTATTATGAAATTTTAAATAATAACTACGAGTACATCCACATAGCCCCGTCTCGGAGTCTCGCAGTGAATAAGTTGCAAATAAAGCAGCACGTTAGGTTTTAACTTGTTTTTGCTGTTGCCCGTTCTTGCTGCTCGTTTTTGCCATTCTCCACTGGCTGACGGGTCTGGCCTTTTTAATAATGCACAACGAAAAAATCCATAAAAATATATGGCCACTATAAAAGAGTGGCGGCGCCTCTAAAGAGTGGACGAGCAACAACAAATAAACAGAACATGAAATTGAAACTAGAACTGGAACAGAAACAGAAACACAAAACCCGAGACGAATGTCAATTTGATCTTGGGATTGTACTATATCTATATGAAATATCTAAATGATCTTCAAGTGAGAACTCCATAATTCCATGCAATCCATTTATGAGTACCCGGTGTGTGCGTGTGTGTGTGTGTGTGAACTCCAGGAGTATCCCCCGGTGGCATCAGAAATGAATCATTAATGCTGCAAATGTTGCAACCCTCGATTTACGCGCACAACAAAAGCGCAAATGCATCAAGGGAAGCCAACCCCATTGTGAGTGGTCGCACAGCATGCAAAATAAATGTCACACACGCAAAGTAAATAGAATCGAAATGGGCACAGGAAAATAGAGAGTGCAAAGTTCAGGCTCTAGTGAGAGTAGAGGGAAGTGGTCGGTTTCAGTCAATTTTTATGTGTCTCCTTCACTGCTATGAGACATATTTTCATAGCTATGAATCGGCTGCTGATTAATTAGTGATCATTTAAATAAGAGAGAGTTATTAGAGATCATTGCAAAGGTTTTCCGAACAATGATCAGTACATTTTGTATCTATAAATCATAATATTTAGGCCATATTTAGGTCCATATCCATTATAAATGGATGTACGAAACGGGCCAAATGAACATTCAAGTATTTGGGTTTTTAGGGAACAATTTTGGTTCGTTGGTCTCTCTTTCTCTCTCTCTCTCTGTCCCTTTGTACTCGTATGTTCTCTGGGCCTTGACGTCATGCTGGGCTCATTTTGTTTCTTCCGTTGCATAAATTGAATATTTTGACATATGTAAGCGTGGCAGCAACAATCCTCCAACATCCAGTCTGTGTGGGGGTTGGGGGTGGTGGCTACAAAATGAGCACAAATAAATTTACATGCATGCAGTTTTTGGTTAAACTGTCAGACCACAAATCAGAAATACACTAACGCCATGATGTTTGTCCCATTGTCTCTGCCCCACGCTCTGTATTTATATGAATAACTACGGACAAAAGTGGTGGCATGACCATGGTGGGCACACCACACCACACCACACCACACATGACCAGACCCCCACCATTGTCCCCATCGTCAGTGAAAGGAAGCTTGGGGGGAGGCCGGCGAGAGATTTATGGATGCGAAGCGTTCTCGTTCTATTGGTGGCCTATCCGTAGATGTGTGGGTGGATGTGGATCTGTGTGGAGTGTATCAGTATATCAGTGTATCAGTGTGGGGTGTGTGTGTGTGTGTGTGTGTGTGTGAGTGCATCTCTGTTGCTTTATCTGTGGGAATGTGCGGCTTGCTGCATGCTGTATGGATGTCATGCACTCTATATTTAATGAATGCCATAATGACTGCAATGCAACGCATGAAATATTTATAGATGTACTCGTATCCCCCCCCCCCTCCCAACATCCATCCATCCATCCATCCACTCGGCGCTTTAAGTGTTTACTTGAACTGGCTTTAAGCCCGCTGGCAAACAGCTGCCATGGGTCCGGGTCCGGGGCATAACTATCCATTCGGAATTTACATTATCCAACTTCTGCCCCTCCTTCCCTCCTTCCCGACTATATGGCTGTTGTTTCACTGTGGCGGTCGCATTAAAATACGTAATTTCCTTTAATAAAGCCGCACAAATTTAATTAACCAGCATGCAAATGCATTTACACCTTAATTATTAATTGAATTTAAATACATAAATACAGCGTTCGATGCTGGGCCCAGGCACAATCCGCTTCACCGCCCGAACCCTATATACGAGTATGAAAATAGCGACAGACACGGACTTCCCTTCCCTTCCCATCCCATCCCTTTCCCTTTGCTTTCCACGCTATGGTACACACTACTCGTATTTCCAAGCTTCTTTTTTTATGGTGCAAAAAATTGAAAAAAGTTATTGTCTTTGCTTTTGTTTATTTTGGATTTTTAATTTAAAATATATCAATTTTTTCATCTCACTATAACGGTATACATATGTACATACTCGTATTTCTGTTTTCGTTTACATAATGGCAACAAAAAAAATGTAACAAGAATCGCCCAATATAAAGTTTTGTTAGCTGTAGGCATTATTTTTTATTTTATTTTGGCTTTTTTTTCCAGTCGCACTTAAATTGTATTTAACTTGAATTATTGTTAGTTTTATGGTTTCTGTGGTCGTGTTCGACTAACAAAGGAATGGATCCATTATATTTTTTTGATCATGGCC
Organism: Drosophila subsilvestris; assembly: GCA_035043285.1. NCBI lineage: Eukaryota > Metazoa > Arthropoda > Insecta > Diptera > Drosophilidae > Drosophila > Drosophila subsilvestris. The sequence goes on from JAWNNB010001746.1 coordinate 10,703,071, forward strand.
AAACCGCGGCCATGTAATAATTATACAATTTGCAAACTGAAAAAATAATAATTCGATTACAAAGGGACTCTGGCTGGACGTCTGCCCTGCCCTGCCCTGCCCCTCTTCTCTTCCATTCAGCGAGTTACTCGAACAGACTGACAGCAATCCGTTCCATGCCGTTGCCTTTCTCTAGATTTCCCATTTAAATGCATTAATTTACTTCATGGCAGACTGCTGTGGCATTTGGTTCAATCTGACATATGCATTTCATTCCCAGCGATTTTCTTTGGTGGCTTCTGGTAGGCGCTGGCGGAGGCTTACACAGGGCCCCACATACCGATGGGCCAAAGAGTATGCAACTATTTATGAACTCTGTATCTGAGTGTGTGTGTGTGTGGGTGTGTGCATTGGTTTGTGTGTGGGGTAGCGGTAACTGTCAACGGCAACGGCAACTGTGTGGCAGGGTAATGAAACCGCGAGGAATGCAAACCAGAGAGTCAGCTACAGAGGCATCGGCAGAACAAACAATAAAGGAAGAAACAATTAAAGATGGCCAGGCCGCAGCTTGAGATACTCTGCTAATGCATTAGTTTCAGAGGTGCAAAGGTGAAGATCCCCCATTGGGGAACACAGAAATATAAGCACTTGATGGAGACAAAAATAAAGAGCAGGAAAAAACCCATAATACCCCATGTTAGGGTATAACAATGCGTGACACTTAAAACGAAGGCATGGCATAGTACGAGTATGAATCAGAGTCGGAGACGGACACGGAAGCTCGGTTAACGGCCTGATGAACGCTGCCAACTGGCGCGTGGGCGTACTGTGGGCGTGGCCCTGCGCAAATGTCATTATGTAACTGCGTATAATTAACCGAAAATTGTTTAAATGAGCGCGACCCAGCCGCGCATCGCTCCACCTCGACGGCCGCAATGTGCAAATTAAAAACGCAGCTGCAGCAGATGCTGAATGCTGAATGCAGAATGCAGGGTGCAGAATGCAGGATGGATCTGTGGCAGCGGGATGGGTGGGTGTAGATAAATTAAGCGGAATTGCCAGGTGACAGAGTGGTGCAGACGCCGCAGAACTGTGGAACTGTGGAACAGCAAACAGCATTGCATGGCATTGCAGCAGTGACAACGTGTTTACTTTGACATTAAATAAAGTTGTTTGACTCTGGGTCTGATTGTACCCGAGTTACCCGAGCTGCAGAGGTAGAGGGGGCTCCAGGGGTACCCAGTGGCCGACATGGCACGCATAAATAACATATAAATCATTTATGGTCAGAGCAGAAACATTTATTGAGGCGCACAGCCAGTGGGCGACACAGACACACGCGAAAGTTGGGGAAAATAAATTAATTAAAAGTTTTCAAGGCGCTAGCAGGACGACAACCAACTTGTCTCGATCCAAAGAGGGGCTGGGATGGGACTCACACACATATAGAGAGAGGGGAGAAAGCAATGTACATTGTACAATTGCCAAGAGAAAGGCATCTCGTTGCTGCTTCGATTATTGCACGCTTGCCTGCGCTCGCATAAATGTCAAATTGAGGACACGAAGTGCTGGCCCGGGATTGCAATCACCAGCCAAGTGCAAATCTTTTCACTAGCTCCGATCTTGCCTGCCCCGCCCTGCTCTGACTTACCCTGCTGTACATACAATAATCCTTCCTCATTTGTAAGTGTTGCAGCACACTTGCGCATGAACTTGCACAACTAGCATATCCTGCCAGAGGGTGCTGTGATTTTGCAAGGAAATTCACACAATTCACACACAGACTACGGGTAAGGGTGTTTCTTCGTTCGTTTCTTGATTCCAGCCTTTCTTTCTGGTTTTTAATTTGTCTTAAAATTTTAATTGCAACACAGCGCCGTCGATGATGGCAGGCAAGCGGGCAGCACACACTACTTTCATTTCTTATTGACATGTCAATGCACCGCAGCGCACGCCGTTACGTTCATACATACATATGTACATATACATGTATGGGTAAAAGCAGGAAATTCTATGCCAGAAGCTTGTGCTGTGTGCTAAGGGGGGTGGGGGAAAGTGAGTGGTGGTGGTGGTGGTAAGCGTTGTTCTGGGGCAAGCAAGAAAATTAATTAAAAATGCGCAACAAACTTGCGAAAAGTTTGCTCACGCTTATGTTCCACTTGCTCTTGGTTTTCCACTGCTCGGTGCAATTTAAATTTTGCCTCTTCTTCCACCTATTCTACAATTTTTGTTTGTTTATGTTGTTGTAATTTGAATGAATTTAAAAATGCAAAAGCTAGTGGTAGAACAACAAGTTGAAGGTCTCTGTCCCACATATGGGTCCGGTGTACCCGTACCCGTTCCCGTTGCCATCCCACTCCAACTCATTTGTTTGCAGCTCTGTGCTTATTTTAGCATACAACTTTTGACGTTTCCTCTATGCCAGATGCTTATCAATAATTTATTTATAAGCTTCACCTCAAAACACATGTTGTCAGTATGCCATGTTGGCCTCAACACGCTGTTCTCTCCTCCAGCTGCGGTCCCATGCTAACACTATTTTACGGCCAGCAGAGTCTCATAGTTGCGTTGGCAGTTTGGCTAACAAGTTGCTGCCATGCCCATGCCCATGCCCATGCCACCTGCCACATGCCACATGCCTCCTGCTGCCTCTCAGTTTTCCATCTTCTCATATGTGAAGGAAACGTTTGCAGTCAATGGCTGCTAGCTGGCTGGCTGCTAGCTGGCTGGCTCCGGGCTCATGACTGCTGGACTGATGCTGCCTGTTGTCCTTGTTGTAGTTATTGCTGCCACAGTCGTTGGAGTTTGCATAATTTATGATTTCGAAATGTGTTCATTTAGTTTTGCAAATTGTTGACATGAACAATCATTAGACCGTTGCACAGATTTCAGCATCATTTCATCTGTAAGGGCATTGAACGTTATTGCCATAAATATGTTGAAAGCCTATCCACAGGCACCAGAAGCAGCACCAACAGCATTCTTAGACTTGCTAATTTGTGTTACATAAGTGAGAGTTTGAGTGACGTGTCAGACATTTTCGCACTGTCGAATCAGTCGTGCTTAAGCATGCTCAGGCCTGACTGACAGTCAACGCAAATGCTTTAGCTCTATATTTGGTTGCTAAACAACTTAGGAAGTTGACACTTGCCAGGGAAAATATTTTCATCAACAACTCGACGAAAAATTAGCAAGTGCCAAAGATAAATAAAACTCGTTGCCCCACCGCCCCCGCACTCAACCGAGTGTGGGGGACTCAGGTCTTTCAGGCCAAAGTATTTATTTGCCTGTTGAAATAGTGTCAAACTGAGTGGACTCTTCACATGCGGAAAGAGAGAGAGAGAGAGAGAGTTCCAGCTGTCTTGCCTACTCAATCCACATATTTCCCACCCAAGCCAACCCAGCCCCCAAAGAAAACTTGACTAACTATGCAAATAAGAGTGGCATGTGTGTGTGTGTGTGTGTGTGTGTGTCGCATCACCACCAATGGCAGTAGCACCACCCCACCCCTTTTGGCGACAGTTGGCGCAGAGTAAGTGCAGTTGGTAGAAATTAAGTAAGTTTTTAGCTGCAATTTTTGCCGAAAACTATGTCAAGTTTCGGTTTTAGTTGCCAGCAAAGTTTTTGCTTAAGAAAATTGTAAGTATAAGTATATCAAAGGAAGCTGGAAAAGCGCGACTCAGACTGAGAGCGACTCAGAGCGAATGGTGGAGACGCTAAGCAGACGTCGCGACGGCGGAACCTAATGAATTTCATGCATGACATGCAAGGCACGACTCAGACTCAGACTCAGGGCTGCAGTCGCTTAATTAAAACCATTAGGCTTGAGTCAAACTTAAAACCATTTGGCGTGAGTGAAACTTAGCCAGAGAATCAAATTGGATGGGCCAGGAAGGGGGGATGGGTGGAAGAAAGACATGAGACATCCTGATGGTAGGGTATGATATGGGTGAGTGGAAGTGGATATACCCCGCCAGCCCCCGCAGTCACAAAGGCAGCAGTCAGCAGCAGCAGCAGCAGCCAATTTACATAGTTTCTTTAATGTTTGCTGCATAATTTTCACATTTTTCAGTGTCAAACTATGGCTGCATTGTCTAGAAAAAAACTGCTAGCGAGAGGGAAAAATCTTTTGCATGTTTTGGTCATATTCTAAAAATAATAGCACTGGGAGTCAGCCAGCAGTCCCTGAGCGTCGTCCGGTCAAGTGGGTGGACGCCACTTGGCTGACCCCTTTGGATGATTTTTATGACTTGGCGGCAACGACAGATGCAGCATATGGTGTGGCAAGTGGCAAGAGGTTGGATGGCATTGTGGCATGGAAATTATAACATTTGTCTGCCCGCAACAGCAAGCGAAAAGCTTAGCCCGCATATTAAATTAAACAATTCCACGAAAATGAAGAAGATGTGGGCTACGTTTCGTCTTCTACTGCATGGGCATCCCACTTATCCAATAGATCCAAATTCTGTGTATACGTACGATGCATCTGCACAAAATAATGACGTTCTCGGAAATGAAGTTGTTTCAGTTTTGCGTAAACTTTTCGCTCGAACGGTTAGACAAGATTGCCACATTTCAAGTCGGGGTGCCCCATGCGTTGGGGCCAGGCTAAAAGCTCGGCAGGATATCGTACCACCACCAGAGACCCACTATGTTGGCTTCTTAGCCGCTGAGCTATGGCCCAGCTAAAAAAGTTTAATTCAAAAACTTGTACAAAAATGCACATTTAATGGAAATTTACTACCTGAAGTCGCGTCAACGACAGGAGCAGCAGCAGCAGCAGCAGCAGCAACAGCGGCAGCCAGGGGAAAACCCAAAACAATCGCCACAAAGTTTCAATGGACATGAAGGAGCAGCAGTAGCAGCAGGTGGATGCAGAGGAGTAGTAGCAGCCAGGAGCTCCGAGCAGCAGCAGATGGAGCCAGAGCAGAGCACGGCAAAGTGTTAACGGTTTGTTTGTGCGCCAAATGGCTGCAAAAGGATGGTGGACAGGGCCAGGGCCAGGGCTTGGGATGTTATCCTGCAGTTGTCTGCCCTTGGTCCTGCGCCACCGGAAACGGAAATTGCGTAGCGCAACCAAGTGCGTTGCAGCGAGTCAGCGAGACGTAACATGGACACCGCCCGACCCCTGACCGCGATCCATAGAAAATGGTGTGGCACAGGTGCTGTTGGGCTGTCATTAACGTGTTTTGCATTTTAACGCGTGGCACCAGCACGGTGTAGTGGCAAATGTCATGTCTGTGTGGTATCGGGAAATGGAAAGGAAATTATATCTTGGAGAAGCTTAGAATGATGGAATAGACGAGATTGTAGTTGATCTAAGCAGCTGAGAGAAAAGTGTATCTGTAATTCGAGTTGAAGTCGGTAGGTAGAATAATCGAATGGATGCATTCACGCAGCTAGTTGAGTATAATCCACCCCATCCATAGGGGAGTAAAGACTTTAATTGAATTCTTTGAATGCTCTCCCCCTCATTAGCATTATTCGCCATTATATCTCTCCTCTTGCCTTGCCATCAAAGATCATCCAATCAGCTCTTAACTCTCGACTCTTTAACAATGCCAAGCCATTTGCAAAAACGAATCAGAGCCAATGGAAATACGAAAAGTTTTTCATGTGCCACATCCTGCCCAGAGGAGCGAAAAGCGAAAAGCGAAAAACGAAAATGCGATGCGAAAGCAAATGAAAATGGAGCACTCCATTTGCTGGCCAGTCGGCGGACCAGTCCTGGTCAGTCCCCCCGTTCTGGCCATGTGCAATCCTGCTGCCGCACCGCAAGAGCCAAACAAATAAGAAATTAGTTGATGCCAAGTTGTTGCAGCTGCAGCTGCACTGCCGCCGAATGGGAGGAAAATAGCAAATAGCGGGGAAAAAGGAAAAAAAAAATGAGGGAAAAAAAAAACTTTTCCGCTAATGTCTTAATGTAAAAGTTTGTTAGCCGTAAGTGGGAGGTAGGGCAGGGCCACGGGCACTACCTACCTGTGTGTGTGTGTGTGTGTGTGTTGGGTAGGGCTGTGGGTGGTGCAACTTATGGCAACTTTTTAGCGAGCACGTTTGATTGAAATTTGTGGCAAATTGCTTGAAGCTGCAATGTGGCCAGGCCAACTTGTAATGGAATGATCAAACTGCCATCAGTGAGAGCTGCGCTGGCAACATTGTGCGGGTGGTATCGGGGGCATGAGGCTTAAAAGGCACACCTCTTCGCACCATTCCACCCACTCTTATCAATCCACCTCAAACAACCCCATTCAAATTGAAGAGGAAGAACGGCAAGAGGGAGAGAGAGAAAGAAGAAGAGAGAGAGAGTGGGACAACACACACGTATCTGCAGTTTTGTGCAATGGCAAAATGGCAACAGAGAGCCAGAGAGCCAAACAAATTGCCAGCCATTACCAGCCAGAAGGGTAATTTTTACTTTGCAGCTTTTCCAGGCGCTTTATTTGCCAGCCAAATTTGTACGAATTGCAGCAGAGTAGTGGCAGCGCAGCAGAAGTAAACGCAGAAGCAGCATCATCAGTTGTAAAAACCAACAAAGCCATTCCAAGAGCTACAGCTACACCATCACCAGAAGTAGAACCAGCATCAGCATCAGTATCAGCAGCAGCACCAGCAATAGCACCACTCGAGCTGGCTGTCGATTTTTAATAGGTGATTTGGCAAAGGAAATTGAGACATCAATAAATGTGGCTTGCCTTTGCTCTGCGCTCCTTAACTTGGCTCAAAGGAGTGGCATGGAAGAAGTACGAGTATCAATATAAACGAAAACGATACGGAGCGAGGTATCAATGGGAATCAAAGTGGCCATCGGTTAGGGGTTAGGAACTGCTTGCAATATGCAAAAATATATCAGGTTTCATGCGTATACGCCACGTTGTCTGACGGTAAAAACGATTGACAAAAGCCCTTTTTTGGTTTCTATTGGTCTATCGCACAATCTTGTCGCTCTAATTGCCCAGATAGACTGCGAGCTGAAAGTCATTCTGTGGGTCACTTTGCCTCCTTGCCTCAGTGGCTGTCTGCTGGCACTGGCCAATTGAACGTTATTGCCTCGATTGAGCAATATACGTGACCAGGACAACTCCAATGCGGCAAATAACACGATATGACAATTTTACAAAGTTTCCACAATTTACTTTGAACATGACAAACAAAGCAAAAGGGAAAGCTGATTGAACGTTATATGATATTAACCGCGTTGAAGTCGTCAACAATCAGAGGCAATACAAACATCTATAGAAAAATCAGTGGCAGGTACGACAGTCAGGAACGTCTATCATGCAGCGCCACTGCAAGGTTAGATTTGGGATTGGCCTGGGATACAACACAGAGGCGTAAAGTAAATGAAACTTTAACTTTTGCCTAAGCCACAGCATTGAGAAGAGTTCTCTGAGTGCTAGTGAATCGCATTTGCCGCATATTTATTTACAACCCCGCCCAACGGCGGCCAACAACGGCCAATCGATATTTTTGTGATATTTTAATCCATTGTTTGAATTTAATTGTTTATCTGCACTCCACTCTGTTGTATGAACGACAATGAAGTGTAATCAATGAATTTCGAGCCTCAAAACTGTGCAAAAACCATAAATAATATTCAAACAAAACAAAAGCAGCTAACAAACAGCATCATCCAAAACAATAGAAATCAGATGAGGATGAGCATGATTCCACAAACTCTTTCGGAACCCTAAATGTCTGCGCAAAATATTAAAATAATCAGAACAATCATAATTGAAAGCGGGGGGGGAAATAAAAACACACACACACAGATACATACATATATTAAAACCAACTATCAGGATCTGTCAGGGAGAAATGGGTTGTGCCAGGCAGGCAGGCAGGCAGGCAGGCAGACGCAATGGGGGAAAATCGTCTGGCATGTGGATAATTTCCTACAGACTTGCCGCAGCATTAGCGCGCGCATATCAACATTTATACACGACAATATAATCTGCCGACAATTTGCGCCTAAAAGTTGGTTTTGCAAATGCAAACATCCTCCACGAATACGAAATATATGTAGGAATATATGTATCTGTGACTGTGTCTGACCAACAAATAATGTAGCTGTTGCTGCACTCAAATTTTCACATATCATTTAAAATGCATAAATTCAGCCGCCTGCTGCCTGCCGGGCATTACACAATTTTCGTTAACAATTTTCTGGGCCAACACAAAAGTGTCGAGTGTTTGAGTTGCGCCCGAGAGTTGTCCCGGCAGCCAAATGCAAACAATGGCAATACCATACCCGTATAAGACAAATACCAGGAAAGGAACCTGTACCAGTACCAGTACCAGAACCAGGAGCAGAACCCGAAGCTGGAGCAGGAGCAGGAGAGCCTTATATATTATTTGCAGTCAAATTAAATCTAACAGCTGTGAATGTTACATGTGTGCTGCAGCCGACTCTGCTCTCCGGTTAGAACAAATTGTCGAGGGAAATATGAATTTTTAATACAATTTGCGATGCGTTGTACGAGTAGCCTCAACTTTTGGTTCTGCGCTGTCGACTACTGTGAAATGTTTCTGCTTAATTAAGTATGCTAAACGGGGGCGTGGCAACACACACTACCATACGCATGCAGAGCTAAAAAAAGAAATGTCGTGAAACGATGGGAATAATCAAATTAAATTATATTACATCATATTCATTTGGCCAAGGCACAAAGCCAGACGCCGACTGTCTGCTCTCTCAAAGGCACCGGAAAGCAGGCAACCGACAAAGTTTGACTGGTCCTTTCACTGAACGGACATATTGGACATTGGGACATTGAGACATTGGACAAGGGACACGGGACACGACCCGGGACACGGGACAAGGACAAGTTGTGGCAATAATTTACACAAATTGGTAATTTTGCTTGCCGAATAATGTCCGTCAAGTCGGGACGACGTAAAAGTCAAAATTCGGTCAAAACTTTTGCCGGCGACTCGTCCCCGAAAACTTGTTCTCACTTTATCGCATCTTTATCGGCTCCAGCTCGACAAACACGTCGCAGGAAATTCAAATGATAAGAGTTTTTCCAGCAATCTGTGTGGGTGGGTGGTCGGTGGGTTGGTTGGTTGCAGGGCATTGCGCGTTATGACAACATAAACGATATTTACTTTTTTTGTGCCTTACTTTTGCTATTGCCATTTCGGCTGCCATTTCTTTATTTCTTTCGATGCCTTTTATGCGGAGTTTTGCTTTTAACATTTCTCCCTCTCTCTCTCGCTCTCCCTTTTTTATTCTCTATCAAATTCGCTCTCTCTCTCTCACTCTCATTCCGTAAGGCCAAAACTTTTCGACTGTTTCTCTGTGGCGCTTTCTTTTGGGTTGCTCTTTTTTCTTCTACTTTTTGCTATTTGAAGTACTTCAAAGATTTTAGCATATTTTATTTGAATACTTTATTTCGTAAAATGCGTTTGTGTGTGTGTGTGTGTGTGAGAGAGAGAGAAGGCGAGATAGAGCGAGAGATTGTGTTAGGAGGGGGGAAAAAAAAAGAGTGCGTGGGTGGAAGCTGGAGCATCTAGAAAACGAACGACATGACTTTTTCAGCTTTGTTGGCCCCGGCCCTTGTCCTCCATCTCCTCTTCCCATACATATCCGCACTTCTAACTAGTTTCTATGTCTTTGGCACAAAGTTTTTCCTTCAGTCGTTGGGAAATGAAATTTTTGAAAATTTTTCCGCGGGGAAATGAAAAAGTTTGTCCTGGTGGACACAATGCGGCTGGCAGTGCCCACCCACCGCACCACTTGTCGTGCCTTTGGTCCTAGTTAATATTACGCATACGCCGCCACGTCTGCCCTTTTGACTTTTCTCCTAGACCCGAGCTGAGACCGCTTTCACCCCCACCATTTGCGTGCCAATGTGTTGGGGGTGCGAGGGCGCAGCTGCTGACGAGGTCCGCTGCTCCAGTGCCTGGACACGAAGAATAGAGCGCACAGAGCGCAAAGCGTGGGATAAGCAATAAAGGATAATGTCATTCAATGTTTTGTGTGTCTCTCGCGCACAGCAACAATGACAACAGCAACAACAACAGTGACAACGAGAAGAGAAGCCAAGATGCGGATGCCGAGGCTATAGATACCCTTGCCTTGCTGTTCAATCGTTCTTCCGCTATGGACAGAAGTCTTTGTTTATTTTAAGGATCATTCCTATGAGCAAGTTGCAAGCTTGAAAGCCTAAAAAACTGAGGGACGAGCTTGGTTAAAAACAGAGTTGAATATGGCATACCCTCCGCTAGGGTATGTCAGCATTGACAACAGGAAAAGCGGAAACGCTTGCCATCATCAGCGTCGTGCTCATCCCCATCCGCCGTCCCATCCTCGACGTCGTTGTCGTTGTTGTCATTGGCAATAGTTTCGCCCCGACTTTGTTGCCGTTTTCGGCTTCGGCTCCAGCTTCAGCTTCAGTTTTGCACTCCTCCTCCTCCTTCGCTTCTCACAGACAATAGTCAAAAATGTCTTCATGTTCAGGGAGCGAGGAGCATAACGGAAATTCGCATTTGAAAAATACTTTCTTCATTTAACAACAATGTAGGGTAGTGACAGCGCAGAGGAGGTGCAAGGACACACACAGAGACAGAGACAGAGAGCGTGGCGTGGCGTGGCGTGGCATAGCAGGCAAGACACTGCCGTGGGTGGCAAAGTGTTGGCATTACTGTAAATCGTTTTCGTTTTACGTTTCATAATGACAAAGACAGTGGCACTGTGTAACTGAGGAAAGCGTACTGAAAAGGAAAAGGAAAAGGGAAAGCGAAGGAGAACCCTGTCGATTGACAGACAATGGGCGGAAATGGAAGGCGAAGCTCTCAAAATACAGAACAACAACAACAACAACAACAGTATAGTACAACTGAGACAAAATGTTTTTTAATGAGAGGAAAAGTCACTACAAAACGAATCGATAATTTTCCACAAATCAAAAAGCTTTTCAAGCTTAAAAAATACAAATAAATAGAAAAATAAATTTTAATGGGATTATTGCTTAGATTTTATCAAACTCACTATTTATGGGAATAGATATTTGATTTCTACAAAACTTAATCCCTTTCGATTGTCTGTATTTTTGTGCTTGAAATTTATTGAAAAACTTTTCACATAAACAAAAATATGGCCTGGATATTGACTGAACGTTCGGCTACAGCGATTTTATTTAGATTGACAGGGAATATAGCACTGTCATATATATATTACAGAAAAACAATTGCTTGAACGCTTCAGTCAGACATGTTACATGTACATACACACATACATATGTATGTATGCAAACTAATGCAATGCTGACAAGAAGGCGACAGCTCATTTTCATCATCCTCATCAGAAGCAAGCATCCCCACCCATCCACAGTAGGAGGCAGCATTCCGTGCAGGTGCTGAAGCATGGGGCATGGCATCCCTTCAGCAGGACATGCGGTGACATTTAGCTGGAAGCGTTTCGCGGGCGCGGAAAACTCGTATTTAAATCTAATTTTGTCACCCAACAAACAACGACATGTCTACGCGAACACTCCCTGCAACTGATGCTTCTGCTGCTCCTGCTGCTGCTGCTGCTCCTTCCCGGTGGCGCTCTTGCTGGTGGTGGTGTGCTTTCGACTCACTGTAATCGTGATTTCCTGTGCAACAGACGGTGTCAGAGATGCGGCAATCCAGCCTGGATGATGCAGGCAGTCACTCAGACCCAGAGAAAAATACAGAGAGAGTGAGAGAGAGAGAGAGAGATCGGGCGGTAGATACTATAGCCAGGGCGTTTTTGTTTTCTGTTGGACGCGTTAAAAATGTCACAGCGCATTGCATACTTATTGGCGCATGTGTTAATGCAGCACCATCGCCCCATCACCACCCACTCCATGTCCATGCCACAGCCACATTCTAGAGCCCTTCCAACCCAGCCCTGCCGCAGGCTAAATGTTACGCGCTGGATGCATTTGCGGCTGGGAAAATCCTTTCGCTTTTTTTTCCCTGTTTTCTCTGTTGCATTGTGTCGAGCCGCATTCGACGTTTGCATATTCTCGACGCGTGGTTTTTTTTTTTTCCTATATACCTTTTGTGGCAGGTGTTTGAATTAGCTTTCTGTGGGTTGGCCGGGCCAAAGCGGCAACACAATGGCTTGCAATTGCACAAAAGCTTATTAGGTTTTACCTTCAGCTCTCCCCCTTTTTCACTCAATGTATGCCATTTGGTTGCACTCCACCCAGCCCCCACCCCACACTCACTCTGTGTATGAGTGTGTGTGTGTGTGTGTGTAATACTTTTTTACAACAAATAATGCGCTTTGAGGTCGCGTGCTTCACGTGTTTTAATCCATTCGCTTTCAGGATCTACACCAGAGCTCTGCCCGTCTCTGCTCTTTCCTGCACCTGCAACGCTTTTAACTTTGTGGCACTTTTCCGCTTTGCTTTTAACGGCGCTGGCGGCGGCTCCGAAAATCCATTTGACAATCTAAACTACAAAGAGAAACTCAACAGACCCCAAAAACTATGAAACAAACCATGTTCACAATGTTGTTTGGGGAAGTCTTTGAATAGAAAGACATTTTTATCAACAGAAAACCATTTTGAATATTTACAAATTTCTACACAGATATAATTTGGTTTAATTTGCAGCTACTTATGTTTCCTTTTAGCTTAGAGTGTATGCATTAATTTTACATTTTTCTAATCAGTTATCAGCTTTTGTCGTTAAAAATTAAAATACCTGGCACTTGTATGGATCATAGAATATTTCTTTTTAAACGCTCTTTTCTTTTAAATTATGAGAAAATATTTATTAAGAAGCGCCCAAAGCATACCGAAAACAATTTTAAAGCCTTCTTCAATTTACTTTACCAAAAATAATCGCTCCATCGAGACCACGGCATTTATTTCGAGAATCAAATACTCATACTCGTACGTATTCAAATTCGCTGCAAAAAGGGGTTTGGGATGCAGCACGGAAACCCATCACCCATCTGACTATGCAATGAATTATATTTCGACAACAATGAGTGGCAAACGGTTGGTACTGGCCAAGCGGATGCGTTGCCACTGGCAATAATGTGGCCTGGACCACTCGAAGCTGAATACGAGGTGCTTTTGTACAAGGAACTTTCAGCTCGAGTTGCTGTTGATTTAATTCAAGAGGCAATGCATTTTTCACAGTCAAGTGTTTCATGTGAAAAATTCTGGGCAATCCGACGCTATTATCCTTTATCTGTTTTCATCGGGGGTGGCTGTTGAGCATCGTAATTGCTTGGATGTTGGGGCAATGCAAAAGCGGAGTGGAGTGGCATTGTAACATAATTTCCGTACAAAATACATCAAAATGGACCATCCTGGAAATCTCCATTTTCATATGTTTGCATAGCAGTCTAAGCGATGAGTGCCCCATACGGACACCCCTCCACACACACACACACACACACATATGTATGTGTACTCATAGATGTGCAGCCATGTTGCTGTGGTTAGTTAGCATCTGTGTTTGTATTTGTATTTGCATTTTGCATTTTCTGTCACACACATACTCGTGCATACACATATACATACATACATACACATATAAAGAGACAGACAGAGTGGGGCAAGAGTGTAACAGAGGGGTACGTACACATGTCCATGTCCGTCACATTTGTCGGACGCCCATGTATTAGTGTTTACCTCTGCTCCACAAACACCCTATTCTCATTCTTCCTTCTTTCCTGATGATTTTTATACCCGCTACTCGTGGCATACAAGGGTACATTGTAGTCTAACATACCCCTGCCTGTTTATCCGATTCGAAAATCCCACTTTAAATTCCAAATTAATATGATTTCCACATTATGGATGGCAAAACACACATCCACATCCACAATCTGATTAATGGGTATCCAGCAGTCTGTAAATTATGGCTTAGTTTTGCGCGCAGCTTTTTCTGTCGATTTGGCCCGGAGCACATTTGTGTTTGTTCAGCTACTTTTGCGGTCTGCCGCTTTTCGCGTACATTTCAACCACATTTGTAGTCACTCCGGTTTCAGTTCGCGCATTGGACAAGCGCCAAAACGGACAAAAAAAGAAAAAGAACAAACAAAAAAAGGCAGGAACCAAACAAAAAGTGTTCAAGTGGTTGAACGGTTGAATGGCGACAGTGGTGTTGGTTCTTCTGACTCAAGCTAAAACTATTTATAATGTCGCCAAACCTCACACATGGGTACGATATTGATATACTTATTTATCGCTGCTTTATGGCTCTCCAATCGCTAATTTATGGTCTCTAATGAGAGCACAGACTGTTTCGATTGGCACTCTGCAGTTAATGCCACATCATTCAAAATTATTTTACAACCTTTTTGGAATTCGAAGTGCAACACACTCACTCGATGGCCACGATTTGCATTTGTTTGATGATCGAGTGAATTAGGAATACCGTCAAATTGATGCGAATTACCAAAGAAATCTATAATTTGCAACGGAATTAGTGCACACAATTTTTATCGCAATTCAATTGGATTTTCTGAACTGCACAGGGCAGCAGCGGGCAGTGGGCAGTGGGCAGAGGCAGGGGCGTATGCGCAATTTAATGTTCTCAAAATTCAATTAAATTTGGCAAATTAAAGCGAAACTGAAAATACTGAAGTGAAATTTAATTGCATGGGGGCACCATAGCGGCACTGGGCACGGCACTCCCTGTCCTCGGTGTGTCTCTCTGGGGAGGTCAGGGCGAAATGCAGCACGTATTTATTAGCTGACGTGCATTGATGAAGGTCGAACGAACGCGACGCATCCCCATTCCCATCCCCATTCCATTCCACAATGGGATTGGGCTGGATAGGGGAGGCTTCCGGCTCCCCTAGGTCGCTGATTGACTCACGATTATGCAATAAAACAGCAGACGACAAGCAGGACAATACTCAAATCCCCACAGAGACAATGGCCCACAGACCAAGATGCTATCTCACTCGCTTGGTCTCTGGCTATATCTTTCATTCCGACTCTCTCGTTCGCTCTGGATATATCTTTCTTCTCTCTCTCTCTCTGGGATGGTTTCATTGGCTTCATTTCGGCACCAGCTTTTGAAAAGCTCAAACTTTTTTATGTCCAACTCATTAAAATGTGCGCCAATGGACTTTATGCAGGCCGGCCCAAAAGCAGGGCCAGAGGGATCCTTCATTCAACTTCCAACAAAAACAGAGGGTCTATGTTTTTTTTTGTTTTTGTTGTTGTGGTGTTTTTCTCTGGGATTTTTCGCCTTTTGCCGCCAGATTTCATGAATGGAAACAGGGGCCCAAACTTGAATCCAAAAGCCAAATGCAATTTCCAAGTTTTTAATGTGCGAAATTTCTAATTTAAGATTTACGATATTTTTATGTCGAATTACATTTCCCAGTTCCTGCTCCTGTAACTCCCACCACTGCCCCCCCCACCCGCTGCTAACTGGCCCCTCGTTCATCCTGTTTTTGATGTTCGCTCATTTTCAAGCCCTGGTGTTTGGCTGCGAATTTCCTTTGGCCATTAGCTTTTGACTGCCTGCTGTTGGCCCAAATTTTTTAATGGATCGACTCTTTAATTGTGGAGCCCCCCCCCCGATGCGTAATGCCTTGCCTCTGAGACTTTGAGCTGCAGGGCTCGTCTCCTGGATGGGTACACTCGTCTATATATTTACGGTGTGGGCCTCTTAATTATAGACACGCCCAAAGGTCAATGGTCGCCTTTTGATGCAAATTTTATGGACTGGAACTTAATTGGCCCGGACCATTGGGTTCGGTACGATCCGGTCCGGTCCGGTCTGGTCCATCTCATAGCTGGCCAAAATGGCAAAAATAAAATAAACCAAAAAATATCTGCCGCCGGCAAATAAAATTCTCTGTTCAAATTGTTTTGCGACTGACCAAACAACAACAATTTGTAACGGACAGATTTAATGGGGCTATTGTTGGATCCGATGGGATGGCATGGGATGGGGTTTTGTTTCTGCTTCCTTTTGAGGGGGGTTGCAGTAAATGCATACCCGATTGCAGCTGCAGTTTTGTTAGTTAGGGCAATAAATTGTTGTGTTTGTGGAGGGGTGGGGGTGGGGTGTGGAAAAAGCGATTTTGGGGGGTTGGATATAGAATTTGTCAGATGCAGAGATTGCATAAAATAAATTGGCCAACGATTGATTTGGGGGATTTGCAATACAATTTATTACCGCCGCGATAAAGGCATTCGAGTGTCAACATCAAAATGGCAACATATTCCATGGCATGCCATGCGTAAGGGCAAATATTTATTTGCCACCCACCCCACGTAATCCCTTCTTTAAGTTCAAATTTTACAGCACATTAGGCCACATCGAATATCTTTCGCAATTTAAATCGCTTAAGTGAGAAACGATGAGAGCGAACAGCAGAACACGTGCTTCTGGCCGGACACAGACCAGTCCGGCCAACCTCCCTTCCCCACCCTCTTGGTACTCGATCCCCAGTGTTCCCTGTCCCCAAAAGAAAACCACAAAAACCGTATCTCAATTGCAATCACTCAAAACAACGGAAATGACGCTTAGCACAACTTCCTGTCGCTCCGAAGGACAGACGGACGGACAGACAGCCAGACGAACGGACAGGACGAACGGACAGGACGAACAGCTACGGGACGACGCGCAGCTGAAACGTGGCCATGAGCAGGCGGGGAGAGGGAGCTGAAGTGGGACAAAAACCTCCCTCTTCAGAATTGTAATTCATGTCGCCGGGGGGTTTTCTTTTTTGGCATATTTGTCAACTCTGTTTCCACTGCCACACATGATGAGGGAACGAGGCCAGATCGGGTCGGGTCGGGTACAGTTCATGGACAGCCAGCCACCAGCCACCAGCCACGCCCACCACCGACTGGCACATTCAAGTGCAATTTCCTTGTAATGCGAAACTATGTCATTTTGGCACGGACGCGAGCCGAAAAGCAGCACCACTCCCGGACTAGAACAGCCGCAGTCCACTGCCTGTCCCTGTCCCTGTTCCTGTCCATCCACAGGCGCCGAAACTGGTACCCGGCCGGGAATAGGACCTTCAACAGAGAGACACATCCTGGCAATGAGTGGGCAATAGATAGTTGGTCTCAGCGCGTGCATACAAACATGACACGTTGCCGGCACTTGTGCCCGGCCATAGATGCCACTCGTGTCCACCTGCGCTCAGCTGTTGGCACATTGCAATCTGAGCCGGAGCAGCAGCACCAATTCCTGGGAAGGGCAATGGCAACGGCAATGGGCATTGGTTTGGTTGGATGTTCCGAAAATAGTCCATAGCCATGGCCAGAGCCAGAGCCAGTGCGGCGTCAACCAAAGTGGCAACGAGAGTGACAAGCACAACCAAGCAGACAGGACAGGCCAGGCCAGGCTGTTGTGGGGTGGGGTGGTGTGGGGAGTGTAAGGGAGTCACTGGAGCAGCCCTGTGACAGGCGGCATTTGATAATGTCAAGCCCCAAATCAGCAACAGACACCGACCACGCCGACGAGTCAACTGCCGCTGACCGAACCGAACCGAAACCGAAACCAAGTCCCAGGCTGGCGCTGGCGTTGGGTCTGGAGCGGTACGGATGGAAATTGCACGTTGCGATTTCAGTCGGCAGACAGGCAAGCACACACATGGGGATCTCAAGTATCTGTCTGTCTGAGCCATCATCGGCTGCTGTGGGGCACGACACTGTTGCCCGTAGAATTAAGCAACTTGTGGACACATTTTAATTGCCTGCAAATTTTGTCTTCTTTTCTTTGTCTTTACAGAACAGTTTCACATTTTCGTGGGCGATTTGAGTGCCGAAATTGAGACACAACAATTGAAAGATGCATTCACCCCATTCGGAGAAATATCGTAAGTGGAGAATTTTAATTACAACCCAAAGCCATCGTACATATATTATTATAATTTTTGGTTATCTGTTTTAGATGTAAGCTAGATTTCAAAATTAACCACACCTATTCCTTTGGTTGTGGCTTCCATTGTGGTTGCTTCCTTTGTTCTCGTTTGGGAATTAGCTGCCATTTTGGGTAATTCATTTTTCCTTTAATAATATGCAAATGATGATGATCGCCGCAGACACAACAGTCAAAATCAATGCTGCTACGCGGATCATCAAAACCGACTTGTACCGGACGCGTCCATCTGCATTGGGTTCTTCATTCGCTGGCGGCGGCATTTTACAAATCGAATACAAACAAATATATTCTGATAGAGTAAAGCTAAAACTCTCCAGTTATGTATGACAAGAAAAGAAAATCCAATTACAAATGAGCTGTAGAATCAGTGGAGTTGTTGCCATCACTGTGGACTGGGGTATATGTAGCTGCTCCTAAACAGTTTCAATTGGCCAATGAAACGAATCACAATGCCAATGCCTTCTTGCAGATAAGAGAACAGTGTGGCTCAAACATATGTCTACCCTTCTGTACTTCAAGCTTTGGGACTGACATAAGCTCTTAAGTTCAACCTAATTATAGCATTTTAGCTTTATTCTGTGCCCTTACCATTTCTACATATATCCTCAATATCGATCCGCATTCCGATTAGCACATTAACTTCAATCAGAAAACATTTTGGCACACTTGTGCTGCCCAAACAGCCAAATTGTTAAATAAACAAGCAAATGGTAAGTGAAGTCCTGCCTGCCTCCCCAGGCAGCCTATCTGCGCTTAATTTATGAATAATTAGCGAGTCGAAAGGAAACCGCGTACACAGCAGCGAAAATTATTTCTTTTCTGCTTTTCGAATGGACCATAGAAACCGAGCGGGGGCGGGGGTGTGGCGTGTAGTCCGGGAGCCCTGAGCAACGGGCAATAAATTAATAATTTAATTTTCGACTTTTTTGCTTGTGCTGTAGCAGGGGTAGGGGCGCCAACAACAGTCAAATGCAATGGGGGGGAGCCGCGGCCACAAGCCACAAGCAGCTGTCGACGAGCTGTGGCACGGGGAGGATGTCGGGGCAAACAAACGCCCAACGAATGCCCCAAAAAAATATTAGAGCAGAACAAGTGAAAGCAAATAAAACGGTACATACATATATATTTATATGTAGAGCTCAGGTCAGTAACCAAAGAGACATCCACCCCTCGCAGGCTTTTGCATTTGCCACCTTCTTAATTAATGAGCATCAGAATGGCGACTGCCGTCCCTACCTTTAGCTGGCTCTGCCATAGTTTTTCCTTTTCCTGCCGCTGCCGCTGCCTCTGTATCTACCACGGATTCTGTTCTGCCTTTTGCCATGGCTTTCCTTCATCTGCCTCGAGCCACCCTTCCACCCTCCCTCCATCCATCCAACCAATGTTGTTTGCTCTCATTTCTTGGAGACTTTCAGCTGGCTCAAAACGTTGAACTCATTTCGCCAGAAACTATTTATTCGAGTGCAGGGGACCAAATGTACATTCAACATTTTCGAGGGCTTGCCCTTTTGAAGTTTCGCTCTCGTAGTTGGGTGGGGGGGCCATCCCCCTGGATTTTGGGGGCGCGTTTTGTCCCTGCGGCGGCTCTCCATGGGCAAATAGTGGATTGTACCTTCCTTCCGCATGTTTATTTTATGGCCAAAGCGCAAATCTACGAAATAATTACATTTTTCATTTACACCTGAAGTGGCTCCCGTTTTGCTTGCTTCTGTTCAGCTTCGCTCCGCTCCGCTCTGCTCTGCTCTGCTCTCCTCTGTTCGGTGTTTTGCCTTGGGGTTTTAGGTAGGAAACGGAGCTTCAAAGATTGCCATTCTGCCAGCAGGAGGAATACCGTCGATGTTTGTCGTCGTCGACGTCGTCTTTTGCCTTTGCCTTTTAATTTATTGCTCCTTATATTTTGAGTGCCCGCGTGGGAAATAATCGCAAATATGTTGTCGTCGTCGCTGGTGCCGCCTCTTCCTCTTACCTACTTTTCATCATCAGGTTAACAGCTCTCGTGGGTGAGTTTTCATTTAGTTCCAGCATAAGGAGCAGAAATTTATACAACAATTTTGCCCCTAGCCTCGGCTAGCCGCCTCCTCACCCTCTTCTCGGTTTTAATTAACCGACTTAACTTTCCCAACACAACACAAAACTTTTCCATGAAATGCAAGTGGTGGTTTGGTTTTATCTTATGATTTATATAAAGCTTCATCTACATTTATATCTACATACATACATATGTATGTATTTATTTATGTATTTGTATATGCTGAAAGTTTCTGTGGTTTTTCTTTGTTCCATATCGAGGGAAACTCATTATAAAAGTCGAAATCTGAGTGGGTGTGGGGGGGGGGGCCATGGAACAAAAGGAAATGTAATCCTTCAATTAATTGTATACCTTTGATATGCACGACTCGACCATAGAAATCATAATCCCCTCAGAATAATTACGTTCCTTTGAGTTTCCAAATCAATCAACACCTCTGCCTGGCCGTGTCCACCTCTTGGCCCCAAAACAAACACTAACCGAAACCAAGAAGCACACTTGTCCGATTTCCCATCAGCGAATGGGATCATTTATTGCTTTACCCTTTGAGCATTCATATAACATGCCACATACTTAGTTATATTCAGTTAAATGGACTAGCGCTGGACCCACAATCCGATTAGGCAATATAATGAGGCGGCATTCCTGCTCTGAAGATGGCATTCTTATAATGGCCATAAAACACATCGCCCAATCACTGGCACATCGCTCCGTCTCAGGCCTCTGGCTATGGGTTCATCTTTGGCTCTGGGCTCTGGCGCTGGCTACAACTGTGTGTCTGTTTTAATGCAGCTAATTAATTATTTGACTGGTCAAAGGATCAACATAAAATCCAAGTCAAGGGGCCGACACTATGTACCATAAGTAGTACCTCTCCTTGTGCGCTGCCCAATTAGTGAGATTCGTAGAAGCCCATCGATTGCAGCACCAAGAAAGACCGGCCATAAGGAAAGGCCAATGATATTGAAGTGCCTCCTCCTGCCTCCTGCTCGGTTATGGTACTCGTCCAAAACGGAAATTCAATTAGCCGGCTGCGGTGCTCCGGCTTAAATTGGGTCTGTTTGTTGTGGATGCAGTTGCCACAAAACCAGACCAATAGACTCGTGTACCCATGCCACTGATTAATTACATGCAATATGCTGGGGCTAGCTACATACATATGTATGTATGCCATATCCTACATATCCATATTCATAAATAAATAAAGTGAAAGATAAAACAAAGCAGACCCGGACAATGGGCAATTTGATTGGAAAGGCCACGGAGCGACGAGTTCTATCCATATTCCTATCCCTATTAGATTACATGGACACGTTCGGACAATATTCGATATGATGATTGCTGCGGTTACTCATGATACTCGTATTGTTTGCCATCCACGCCATCCACGCCACCACCCTCCCCCATTCAAGACTCAAATTTATGTGATTTATGTGAGTCATGACCCATGGCATTCGGTCAGTAATTGGCATCTTTACATTGTGTGCAACAAAAGGATTAACTAGGCCTTTGTATGGAAGTTTGACCCAATCTCTGAGCGGTGGGGAAAATGTTCACCCGAAATTTCATAAAAACTTGCAGGAAACTTGTGTATGAAAATCGTGATCGAAAAAAAGGGAAAAAGTCCATTTGCGAGAAAGCAAATCAACAAGATAATAGTTGATAGTAGTTCGGGACTGCAGCAAATGGAAATAAACCCTATACCACTCTCGACTCCATTTTTTGTTTCGGGGTTACTTTTAATGACACTTGAGAAAGTTTTGATTTTGGTTTGCTGTCTGGCCTGGGTCCTGGCCTGGGCCCCCTGTCGGCGACATCATTACGTTGATTTTTCTGGTGAATGGTGGGGGGGGGGGGGGGGCATATAATTTTGTTCCTCGATTGGGGCGATGCTGAAAATGAGCAAAACTTTCAACTTAATCTATTCAGAAAGTTGGCTCAGCTTCTGGTCCTAGTCTTGGGTCCTGGATCCTGGGTCCGCTGTCCCTTTTGCCGCGGCCTTTTCATAAACTTCAAAATGCGCTTGTGCACGTCTCCAGTTCGACTTTGACTTCGACTTGGACTTGGAGGTAGTGCAGCAGCGGCAACGGCAACGGAAACCAATGATCGGCGACAAGTGGGCGCCTGACTCACTGCTGCAACGGAAATGGTGGAAAAAGTTGGAGAGCAGCTCCAAGTAGGCGTCGGCTTTTGTTGAAAGGCGGCGAATGACAAATCAAAATCGCATTCAAATGCGACGCGGCGTGCAGCGGAAGTTAATGCGAAAAACTTTTGCCCCAAAACGCGGCACAATCAGTCAAGCATCTCCTCGGCTTCAGTGGCATCATCCCTGCCGCCACCTAATCCTCCATAGCCTTTTCTCCTTGTGCGTAGTGTGTGAAAAATGAGTGTTGCCAGCCGCAAAAGCCTCGACACTTTTTTTTTTTTTTTTTTTTTGTTCCGCCTGCGACAATTTATATTTGTGGCAAAGTGTCAAAAGTTGTCCAAGGCGAAAGTTGCGTATCGAAATCATTTACCAGATCGGGGCCAAATTTCGTCTTTAAAGCAAACAAAACAAAAACGCCAAAGCTGAATGCAAATTAAAGCCAAATGGTAAATGGTTCGGATCATATAATATAATTTTAATGGGGGTTGAGCATTGAGCGCTGAAAAGTTTGCACAATCATTAAATTGCTAAACAATTTTCATTTTCAATTTGTACAGACTTTGTATCAATAACCCACGCCCATCACGGCACAGCACAGGTTTAATGTTTAGATAATAGACAGTGGCCGGGCACAGAGTGGGTGGCGAGACGAGGCGAGGCACAGGGCAGCCCTTGGGCATAAATTTATTTAATTTACTTTTCTGCTGCGGCAACTTTTTTGGTGCCGCCTGACACTTGGGCCAACCGGCTGCGCTGCGGCAACTTTTCACATAAAATACGCATTAATTCATTAAAATTGACAAAAGGCAAAACACGAGTGGAGTGCCATTCCTGGCTGGTTGGCTCTTGCCTCTTGGCTGGAGCAGCTAGTGGCGTTGCCAAATGCTCAACTGAGTGACTGACTCTTCGACTGAATGATTTCCAGACTCTGCGATGGGACTCAATGACGGCCAAACACTCGAACTGAACGACTATGGGGAATATATGTACGACTAAACGACAAACAATTATACAGAAGCTTGGACTAAAGATCTGCCTGTGACTGTGCGACAGATTCTTGAGCAGAATGACTGAATGACGGACAAACTGAATGACTTAATGCCCGACTCTTGAACTGCCCCACTCTTAGGCTGCAAGACTGAATGACTGTCCTACTCTTTGAATTGAAAGACTGAATAACTGCCTGCGCCCGAGTCTCTGGCTAACTTTTGGACTGAATAACTGGGCCGCGCCTCACAGACAATGTCCTGCGTTTTGGGGCCAACTAAACGGCGCTCTGTTGGCAAGCCAAACAATTTGCAAAACGGCGCCCCGCAGTGGCTAAATGTATATAAATAAAAGTGCTCTCTCTTCTCTTCTGCCGGCCGTGGAGAGAGCAGGGCAAGGCGGCGCCTTTTAAAATTAAATCAACGGAAATAAAAGGGACAACCAGGGATAAGGGACAGGAAACTTTTTTATCGCGCCAACAAAGCCGCGCCAGAAATTATGCTGCAATGAAGACGACAACGAGTCGACGGCGTCGAGTCCTGGACTTGGATGTGACTCTGTGCTGCTATGGGGCTTGGGGTGTGCTGGAAAAGTGGCGGATTCGGGGCGACAATTTTTGGCTGCTGTTTAAAATGGCACTTTGGCTGCCTGTCATTTGCAGGCAGCCGGGCACAAATTGAATTTAACTGCAGTTTTTTTGGGCCTCTTCTTGGGGTCTCCCTCCATGTTGAGCTGCTGCCAAAAAGCGGCTCAGAAACAACTTGGAGCCGACCCGAGCGAGCGAGGACCCAGACCCGCACATATGTTGAAAGTTTATCACTTGGGAAAATAAAAATTTGCTTCTCCGCTCCGCTCTGCTCCACTCCCCCCCTTCACTCCACTCCACTCCACTCCCGTTCGGCCTTGGTCTAAACTTTTTGGCTACAAATTTATTGGCAATAAATTGACTGCCATTAAAGTAAGCGAATAAAAAATGGCTGCCAACGCATAAATCCCCCCCAAAAATAATTTGACAAAATGAGTCACACAGATTGAGTGGCCCCATTTTATGATGGGCCGACTGCTGCTCAGCCTCAAGTCACAGGTGCAATTTCCACACGGAAATGTAATTTTAAAGTACTCAACGACCTCTGAAACGAATGCCGGAGAACGAGCCCCATCCACAGTTGATGTCGAACAAAATTAGCAGAGGCGCGCAAAGAGGACGCACAAAATAATATAATCAGGGACCAATAAAGTCAACGGTGCAGCTGGTCTGGCTCTGGTTCTGGTCAGGTGGATGCTTGGTGCCTGGTGCTCTCCCTTGAGTGACACTCTGCGGGTTTCCCGTTGCCCCACTGGCGCTGTGGCTGTGGCTGTAGCTGGGCGGAGTGGAGTGGAGTAAAGTGAAGTGGAGCTGCAAACAAGAGAAATCTAATCAAAGCTAATCCAACAAAAGCGAATGGCGGGCAATGTCAAGCGCCTTTTGTTTGCCAAAAGTAGCGTAAGCGCGGAAATTTGCTTGGCCAGAACAGAGAGATGGAGAAATGGTGGAATGGTGGAATGGATGGCAGAGTGGTAACATTTATTTAAAATACAAGCTATAAAATGAGCTGCCGTATGTGGATGTGCGAGCGGCTATCGGTGGGGGGAAGATGGCCATGTAGATCTGCCGCACTCGAGTGCTGTTCGGGCTGTCTGGAGTCTCGAGTCTCGAGTCTGGCAGGTGTCGAGTGGCATGTAATTGCCGGACAAAAGGTGCGCCGCGGAAAGAGAAAGAGAGAGAGGGAATTAAATGAATTTGATTTACGTTTTTAAAGCCAAATAAACGCCTTTCAATTAAGTCGAAAGTGGAGTAGGAGCAGAAACAGAAGCAGGAGTAGGAGTAGGAGCTGGCGCGGAAATAGAAGGGACCTCAAGCCACGTTCACGCCGTCTCGTCGCCTATTGACTTTGTCAGTGGCGCTGACAGGACAGGGGCTGACGTTTTGGTTTGCATTGGTCTGGTCTGGTCTGGTCTGGTCTCTGGCAAAATACTCGAAAAACCACCGCAAACACCTGACGAGCATTCAGTTGAATGCCACCTGCCTTCCTCCGGGTGTTTCTCTCCCTCCCTCTCTATCTCTTTTTCGCCCCATCCACAGCGCGCTGTTTACATTGAGTGCTCATACGCCCTGTTGCCTCGTTTCGTTTTGTCGTTACTTTTTGTCCCGCCGTACGCCGTGCGCTTTCCTCGTTGTCATTTCAGTGACAGTAGGTAGGTAGCGCCGTGCTCACTGATTTCGCTTGCAAATTAATGAGAAATTAGAGACAATGCCAGAGCCAGGAGCCAGAGCCAGGAGCCAGAGCCATGAACAGGCGACAGGCGAGAGGCGAGAGGCAGAGCCATAGATAAAGTCGGACCTACAAATAGTCGTACAGCCGGGGCCAGAGTCAGGTCCACAGATAGAGCCAGGGCCAGAGCTGGAGCAGGAGCAGGAGCAGCCAGAAGCCATTGTGTCCCTGTCCTGTCCACTTTCATCGTCGTAAAAAGAACATTTGTGCTAATTTAGAAAAAGGCAAATTTGGACAGGACTTCATTACGGGAACGTAACGGCATTGGCATTGCCATTGCTCGACTCGACTCGACTCGGCTTGTCCCTTGTTTGATTGATTGAATTTGTCTGGGCTCTTAGGTGGGGGCATTCTCTCGTCGCGTACATATTTAATATTTAAATTATTTTCGTGTAGATTGATATCAATTTAATGTGTTTTTTGGGGGCAAGCACAATTTGCATAATGTCTATTTGATTTGCATTTTATTTTGTGTTGGAGTGGGCTCTACATTACATACACAGGTGGAGTGGAGTGGATGCCTGCCTCTCTCAATTGCGTAATGAATGCATTTCAAATTAATCTTTTTGGCTCGTAGCCACAGTTCGTTTTGCAATTAAAATTAATTAAAACGTATGAACAGCAACCACTCCTTTGGCTTAGACAAAAGGTTTGGGGTCAAAGGTGGGCTTTACCCCAATGTACTGTACCGCCTATGCGATGCACTGAAATTTCACATTAATTTGCATATTAGACGCCTGTCACGGCTGAGGATAGAGAGAGAGAGAGAGAGAGAGTGACATGTGTGGTGCGTGGTGTGTGGGGTGAAACAGTGACGAGTCGATTAATTGCGTTAGATTATCCGCTCGGCACGCACACACTCACGCAGAGACACGCTTAATTTGTCCTTTGAGCTAATTTCATTTCTTTGTTGTTATTGCACAACGCACGAAGGACATTACAACGATTCCGGGGGCTGCCATGAAACGGAATTATAATTTAGCCACCGTTGCCGCCACAGCAAAATCCTCGAGCGCAAGCGCTCTAATGAAATCACCAGCTACAAATGGCTTTCAGTGGGCAGGAGGTGGTGTAGGAGGGGGTAGCCCCTAATGGGTGTAGGGACAGTGGGCCTGCTGCAGAGATGTGTTTGTACAGCTAAATAGCTATGCATGCCTAATGTCTGTATTTAACTGGGCATGAACCATGAGCAAAGTCTGCTCTTGGCTTTTGAGGATCTGGGTACGGCCGTACGTAATTATAGCAGCAACATCCGCCCAGCCCACTCACTGCGGCGCACTCACACCAAGCACCTACCCCAATCTACACACCGCTAACCCCCTATCTATCCACCCACACGTCACACCAGCTAATAATCAACTTACGCATCTGCACTGAAATATAAATGACAATACATAAAGTAATTACAGAGTTCCGGGTCGAAGATTTATATACACTTTGGGGGGTCCTATATACACCGATGAGTCAGTATATTCGTAACAGCTCGGAACTGGAAAATAAAAATATATTCTTCTGTCTTTGCTGCATGGCAAAAACAACTACAGAAAGTCGTACATACCCCTCTGCAATGAAGGGTATTGCTAGCCACGAGAGGGCGTGTGGGTGCGTGTGTGTGTGCGGCTCTGGAGCCCCCTTTCCATGCCATGATAATGCCAATTTGTCTGTGCCACATGGCCACGCGCTTTTTATGATTAAAATAGGTAATAAAAATGTGCATGTGTGAGTGGGAAAGAAGTGGATGGAATGGGGGGGCAGTAGTGTGGAGTGAGTGTGTGTGTGTGTGCCCGGCTCTTGTCTAGCTGTCATCAGGAGAGCGGGCTCGTGAGTCGCGCTCAAATTAATTAAACCAAATAGAAAAAGTGAAGCGAGAAGCCACAACAAATTAAATAAAAACGTTGACAATTTATAATATGAAGAGATGGAGACCTCCAATTCCCAGAATGGGAAACAAGCCCAAACAACTGGCAGCACTGCCATAAAGGTAAATTAAAAATGTTAATTTGATTCCCAATTTAATTATTTTCTTTCTGAGAAAAGGCCACAAATTCTGGAAACAGTACAAAATGTGTGTGGTAAAAAGTAACATAGGTGTTACATTCATAACTGGATTTTTTCGGAACGACATTAATTTGTACAAACGAACGGAATTTAATTGAAATTTTACAATCATTCATTTATATATTGGGGTAATTAAAACGTTCTACAAGATCCAATTTAACTTAAAAAAAAACACCCCTAACATACAGACAAAAGCAGTGGTGAAACAAGTCACAACATCATTTCCAACTCTGCCTTCTGCTGCTTCCCATTTTAGCTCCCTTTTTTCAATAACTAAACACAAAAAAAAAAAAGGAAAACCATCTATAATTTGCTTAAAGTATTTTCGAGTGGCAGTGGCATATGGTGCTTCATGTGAGTGAAGTTCGACTGTATAATTCTCTAGTCAAACAGTGTCGTACCGACAAGGAGCCGGCACCAGATGATGCCTGTCGTCCTGGTCTGATGAATCTGTTGATTTATCACAGACAGCTCACTTACACCTACGCAAACTGAGGAGCCAGCCAGACCCAGCATATGAATATGCATACATATACATATACATTTATATATCTACTTATACATATAAAGTAAGTACATAACTTGAGTTGGAGTGCAGCTTATGAGGCAGTCAAGTTATTTTCCAACTTGGCGTGAATTTATTTTCAACCCCCTGCCCAAGCCCAAGCCCAAGCCACTACCAAAATGTTGGATAGATGTGTACGCAGAGGAAGGAAGTTCATTGGCATCTTGTAACAGCTTCTGGAGCTGTGTAAGAGGATAGCCGGAGAGACCGGGGGCTAAGGCGGATGAGCGAGTACTGCCCAGGTGCTGGCCAAGATGTTAAGCTCTGAGACGAAACTGATTGCTGCGTCCTTTCATCGCCTGAGCAGAGCCAGCAGCAGCAACAGCAGCAGCTGTGTGAAAGCTGATTCAAGCTGAATGAAAAGGGAAGATAAGGCCATCGGATTAGTTCGTTTTAGGTGTCCTGCACAACAGCCAGCTCGTTGAATCAAGTCACAACGGCGAGCATTAAGACCCAGCCACACCTCAAACTCAACTCCTTTCCGGCTGAGTAATTATGTGCGCCAATGCTCCAATGCTCAGGTGGAAATCATGTTGTGTATTTCCGTTGCAATTTCGAAATTTTAAACTTGTTAACAGCAAATTGAAGTCATTTCCTGTTGCAATAGCAGCAGCAACAACTGAAGCAATATGTTGCGGCCGTTTTGGTGTTCAGTGCAGCACAAAATAAATGAGAAAACCACAATGCAACACAGGCAACAAACCCACACAGAACCCAAAAAAGGGAAAAAAATAATGCACAAAATGGCAAAGGCACCAAGGACGAAAGACCAAGGACCCAACCCCAAGCCGAAGACCAAGGAAAACAAAAATGCCAAAAAGGTACAAAAGCGGAAATAAACGTTGCAGGCGGAAGGCGGCAGGCGGAAGGCGGCAGGCGGCAGTCGGCAGTCAGGCAACAATCAGGCAGCCAGCCAGGCAGCCAGCCAGCCAGCCAAGGACCACTAGTAGTCCCCCGGACAGGATAACCTGTTGACCACGTGCATACTGCAGGCCAACACAAACCCAACAAACTCTCAAGTTTCTCTGCCGAAAAATGCCAAGAAAATTGCATTTTCCTTCGCTTTTTGGTGGTTTGGGTAGGAGAAACATGAAAAAGGTAGCTGGAGCTGCCACTACGACAGTGGCGACAGTGCAAAATAAGTAAAAGGCAGCTGGGAAATAAACTCGAGCGTTTTGTGTTTGTCGGGAATAGGCCAGAACCCAGGACCAGCAGCAGCAGCAGCAGAAGCAGCAGCAGGATCGGGGCGGACTTTCTGTGGGGGGTTCCAAAGTAAAATGCGCGCATCGCGTGCTGCGAATGCAATTTTCGGAGCTGCTGCAAGGCCACGCCCCCGTCTGCGTTAACAATTCGAAGAGGGTGGAGGGCTGATGGGCTGGTGGGTAGCATTGGAGCCGGGGACCGGGGCGACAAATGCAATCTACAAACAATGAAATGAATTGTCAAGTGCAAACATGCCACTGACGTGCAATTGCAACGCGTTTCTTTATGCAACAAGCTCTCATTGGCTCACATTGGCCACCATGCCACAACACCCACTCCCTCTCTCTCTCTCCACACCCCTTTGCAAAATCATTTTGCATGTTAAAAAACGCAACAACAACAACAACACTAAAAAAAGGAGTCATAGCAAGCGAAACGAAACGAAATGTTTGGAAAATTTAGCACCAAATTGCGCAGCAGAGAAATGCGAGCTGCTTAGCCACTTCCGTCGGGCCGGTGCCGTGTCGGGACTTAACAAGAGACCATCAACCGTCAAAGCGGGCGATAAAATGTTTTGCCCATGAACAGGAGCAAGAACTTTTATGACACTGCAATTTGGGCAAAAGTTGTTTCGGGACAGGCTACTGTGCCTGTGCCTGTGCTCTGCTGTGACATGATTAAAGCACCCCCCAACTGGATCGGTAGCTGCAGTCCCACTTGTCTTTATGCTGCTCCTTTGCTGTTTCTATTCTTAAAGATTTATGGCGGTGGCCGTGCACTTGCAACTACAGCGGATATCCGGCATGACACGACCAAGCAGCAAGCAGCAGGCAGCAGGCAGGCAGTTGGCCGAAATGCAATGGCCAAGGCAAACGCAAGCCAAACCGTAAATGGATACTTGGCAATGGAGTCATGCCACGTCACTTTATGTGTGTGTGTGTGTGTGTGTGGCAGCCAAAGAATTGTACTATAGATACTCCAAGGCATCCACCATCCATCCATTCAACTCTCTTCTCGTACGTAAAGCTTCTTAATCTTGACTCCATTCAGCAGCCAAGAAGATGTTTTCAGCAGCCTTTTTCGGTTGACTTTGAGTTGGATTTTTTTTTTTTTCGGTAAGCAATACATCAGCGGCCAAGAAACCCACCCACAATTGTTGCTTGGCTTTTGTTGATTTGAACTTTTGTTCAGCATTTTTTTTCGGGTATTTTGGTTTTTTTTTTTTGTTTTTTTTTTTGACGAGGGCCAAACGGCTGTGGGCATGGTTCGCTTTCGTTGTACAGTTATCTTGTTGACATGCCGGACGTTGACATATCCATTTTTTACAAGCCTAGACAGGCTCTGGACTCGAAGCTGACCCAGACCCAGACCCACAACCAAGCCCAGAGATCCTGGGGCATGTTTGGTCATTTCTTTTTCTATTTACACGGACTTATGTTGGTTCTCAGGAAGAGGACTAACAATGCCATTGGCCAAACAACATTCATTCACCACGGGTCATTCACTGAAGGTAATTTATTATATTTCTGTGACTTGATTTTCTGTTTTGTGGGTCAATTTTGGATGTGTTACCACCAAACCACAAAAAAAAAAAAAAATTAATCAATTTCGAATCACATCATTATTAAATTGCATTAAACGGAAGCCATTTTTGTGATACTTACTTAAATTTGTGTGTACATATGGCTGTGTGTGTGTGTGTGTGTGTGTGGCACTCACACAACAATTAACACTTGGCCATTACTTCCATTTGTGGCATGTTAATTTGTTGCCACATCAATTGCTGTTGCCAATATGCGAGGCGCATGCACAAGCACGGAACACAATGCACCCCACACACACACACACACACACACACACACACACTCTCATATATGTATACGGACGGGACAGGACACAGCCAGCGCTCAGGACTCTGGACTCAGATGCTTGTGTAACAATCTCACCGACAGCTGGCGCTGTTGCGGTTTGAAGCTACAACTACAATTACAAAAACAACTACAACAATAGCAACGAGAAACCGAAGGCGGAAGCCACAGATACCCTTTTGCCGATCCACGAATTTTGATTATCTTTTTTACCAGAGATATTTAAAATCAAAGATTGCTGCGTGCTGCAGCTTCGAGGTGTTTGATTGGATCAGCTAGACGTTGGCAGCTAGACGATATAGAGATTCTATCTAAGATCCGCAATTTACCTTCATAAACTGTCTGAAGTTTGAGGCGAAAAATCAGGTGCTGATCAAGAGTGCTGAAAATGCTTTCATCTCTGCGTTGCACACATCGGGCATAAGGCTATAATACCCTTTGTAAGAGAGAGCACACAGCCAGCCAGATACAGCGGCTTGCTGACAATTGCCTGACACTGGGCAGCTGGTTTATTTGCCACACACGTGAACGTTGGCAGCCACCCAGCTCATCCCACCTCTCGTTGCTTTAGCCCCAGCCGAGAGTCAGACAAACAGCCGTTGTGGGGGCAGGTGGTGGTGGTGGTGTTGGAGAGGCTGGGCTGCTGCTCCGCCTCCGACTACGGCCATGGTTTCGGGTGAGCGGTCCAACAATAACGCTTGAGTGATTATGCAATTGACAGCTAAATCAATCAATGATGTCAACTACATGCCGTCGACACAGCCACACAGCAACACAGCAGCGACACAGCAGCAGCAGCACAGATGCACACACACACAACCACACACAGATATGCACCCATTTTGGTAGCAAACTGTCGTACGACCCCGACGTCCACGTTGTTTTTGACATTTTCAATTTTTTATGACAAAAACTCCAAATTGGTACAAGTTCTGTTTTTTTTTTTTTTTTTTTTTGCCATCGCATCACTCTCTCTAGAGCTTTGTAATATTGATTGCCATAAAAAAGTTCCAACCATTTTCAGCAAAAATTTGTTATTGTGCATTAAACTTTTCAATTTTTTAAATGTTTTTGCTCCTCGTTTTTTTTTTTTTGATGTTGAGGGAATATGTTTTTTGTTCTATGTTCAGCCTGATTGTAGTTGCAGAAATTAAATGGCCATCAAGAGCTGGCTTTT
Organism: Drosophila subsilvestris; assembly: GCA_035043285.1. Taxonomy (NCBI): domain Eukaryota; kingdom Metazoa; phylum Arthropoda; class Insecta; order Diptera; family Drosophilidae; genus Drosophila; species Drosophila subsilvestris. The sequence goes on from JAWNNB010001746.1 coordinate 10,735,245, forward strand.
AGATGGCTTTAACTGTTTTTTTTTTTTGTACAAATCGCAGGCAATCGTAAAAGAAATTAAGCCAAAAACCCGTACACACGTTTCCGTAAAAGTCAGCCAAAAAGTGACACAAACCCGAAATGCGAGACTGATAAAGCGACAAAATGATGACAAATTTGAGGGGAACAGACACCGAATCGATATGGGATCTGCTGGGAGTACGAGTGCGAGGGGGGTCTCTCAACCAAAAACATATTTGTCAGCTCTCGTTCTGGGGCGCTGATTGCCGGCAATCGGCAAATGCCAACGCACGTTCCCATCGAGAGAGCATTGGCGGCATCTGTATGGGAGCAGAGCTGGGAAGGAGAGACTGTGGCGCGAGCGTTAGGATGATAAATATTTCATTTTTATGTTTCGGTCTGGCGGCAAGTCTTCCTTCCCATCGATGAGCCACACATCCCACCGCCTCTACCACGCCTTCGATGTCGTTTAATTTATAAATATGATAGAGATTATGTTTGTGTGTCTTCCGATTGAGGAATCCCAGACCCTCCGCTTCCACCAGGAAAAGTTCAACCCCAGGTTTACATCTGGTAAGCGGAAGTGTATGCTTTTGTGTGTGCTATTAGCAGCAGAATATTTATGTCTATGGAGTAGCTGCTTCCTGTTCTTGTTGTTGCCCAGACACCGACAACGGAGGATGGACAGTGGGACCAAGCTGTAGCTGAAAGGAAACGATACTGACCTCAAGCTACCTAGAGATTCCATTAACGTCTCCCATACACCCCTCACACTTATTTAATTTCGAATGGTTCGTAGATGTATCTGCCCCACTGTACTCGCACACGTATCTGTGTGTGTGTGTGTGCGTGTCCTGCACAGCACATCATCAATTATGGCAACCGGAAGTTACATTTTTGTCTACATCGTATCTTTATGTTGTTTTCCATTATGGCATCGACAAAACCAACAACATCTGCGGAGCACAGCATGGGAAGACATCCCGAATCCCGCATCCCGCATCCCGCATCCCGATTTGCCAAATGTCTACTCTGCTGCGGTGTGCGGTTGAATGGTGGGTGGACGTTGACTCTGCTATTGAATAATTAAAGCGTGGGCCCCGACAAGGACAATGGCAGCTTCCGCAGCGGCGTCCCGGCCTGGCCCGGCCGTATGTAAAACACAGGGGAACGGAATCCATAAACAGAAAGCTCTTGAAATAGATTTAATGAAATCATCGTAGGAAAAACAACGCAAGACGGAATGGCATCACTTTCAATCTGAATAGCGTGTGAAGTGCTTCTACATACTCTACTCATCCATCCAGATCGTTCCTCCATGCGAGTATTATGTAAATCAATGTTGCAGACAATTTCTAAAAAATGTGTTTACGAATGAAGAACATCTGTTGGGATACAACAAAAAAAATATCAAATATTTCCCCGACAAGGCACACACAGATACGAGTCGGTGCCTGAGGAATTTGATTTGCCCGTTGCCTTTCGCTTTGGAATTTCGATTTTTCGTATTGTTTTCTTTACTCAATCCAACCCATGGGATTTCGCTTGCAGGTTTCATCCTGCTGCCTGCGATTCATGTATCCTGCTTCAATAAAAAAAATGTTCAATATTTCTAATACACAGAAACCAGACAACAGACAGACAGGACAGACAGACAGACAGACAAACCAGACACGGGAACACTAAGCCAGGCCAGACAGGCCAGAGTTGGCTCGTTGCATGGAGAATGGGCATATGGGCATTGTTGCTGCTGGATTAACAGGCTCTTTGCGTCGCGTTGTGTGGCAGGATGCCCAGCCAGGATGCGTGTATTTTGCAGCATATGTTGCAGTGTCTGCAGGGCGCCGAGAGTGCAGTGAATTTTCGTTTAATACGAAATACCAAAAATAGATGCAAGCATTTAATAGCATTGCATGGATTCCGCTCCGCTCCACGCACCCACTACAATAATGTTTGCAATATCGTTATGGCCAGGCCCAGCACCATCGAAAGAAGGTGTTGGGCGTCCAGGTGTTGCTGCCCCTTAAAGCGGCAACTTATTGATTGGGCAGACAACCAGACGAAAGCCAAAATAAAACCAAAATATCAGCCACGTGCAGATAATCAGCAAGCAAACGTCCATGGCACTCGGCAAAAACAAAATCATTTGGGGGAAAAAAAGGCAACAAAAGCATTCAGAAAAAGCTGCTGCAATGCACACAGCTTAAAACGCGATGGACTTGGCCAAGACAGACGGGACAGACAGACAGACAGACGGACAGCCCCATGGCAATACCCTGGCCAGGTCAGCTCCATTCCATACCATTCCACGCCACTCCAGACACCGCTCAGCGTTGCAAAAGTCAAAAGCATAAAATCCGATAGCTTTCGCTAAGCTAGCTTATTCAAGCGTACGTAGGGCTAATAAAACATTTCTAAGGATTTCGCAAGGATTCACAATGTGCCGGGGGGAGGGGCACCCGGAGTCAGACACAGAACCAAAGCCTGAGGCAGTGTCCAGAGTCTAGAGCCAGAGGTGGGATTCGGATGTCGGTGTCGGAGTCGCTTGGATGGTCAGCCTTAGAATCTCAAGTTTTATTTACGAACTTTGGGCCATTCACATGCAACTGCTGCAATAGTTGCTGCAGCAGCAGCAGCAGCAGCTGCCACAGAGGTGGCAAGTGCATTGAAAGGTCACACTTGTTAACTTGTTGGCGCTCTAAATTATTTCTTAATTGGCTGGGCGGTCGTCGCATGCAGAGGCAGAGACTGCCGCTGTCTAATGAACCGTTTCGTGCTGAATTCCAGATTTAAGTTTACATTATTCAAGAAACTTAGATAAAGCTGCCCGGTTGGTGCTCCTCATTGTCCGCTTGTCCGCTTGTCCCCTGAAACTGATCTCAAGGAAGCCCTCTTGGGCCGCAAAGAAATTCCTCATCGCCAGCTGTGTGTTGCTTATCCTTAATGATGCTGTAAAATGTTTGTTTTTTTTTGTTCTCCGTCTCTGCAAATTTATCTGTCGCGCACTGGGCAACACTTTACAGTTGAAGATAGAGAAAAGTTTATTGTAGTTGCAGCCCCATTCCTCATGGCATATCTTGCAAATGTTTGAGGAATTTGTCTTGGCTTTCTTTGCACTCAATTTTTAATTGCCGTCTATCAATAGAACTATGAACCAACGATGTGACATACAAAACGAATTTATTCGCCAAAGCCTAAAAGTATGAGGGAGGGAGAGAGAAAGTTTGATACCAAAAATGGATAACGAGCAAAAGTTGTTACAAGTTTTTAATGGAGCAAAACAGGAAACGGCGATGGCAAAACAAAGAACTCTGGATCCGCACACAAAAGGCGGCCAGACCAGGCCAGAACCGACTTAGCCAGAGCCAAAGCCAGTGCCAGTGCCAGTGCCAGGCCATGCCAGCTCCTTCCAGGAGTAGGCAGCAAATGCAAACTGGCGCATAAACTGCTGAAAAGATGATGAATTTTCAACGACTACATAAAGTTGCCGCCGTGCCGTAGTGAAAGCTGCATACTCCATACCCCTCGCCATCCTTTCAGGCAAAGCCACTCGAATTTTTTCCTCTATTTCCCTGTGTGTATGTGTGTGTGTGTGTGTGAGTGTCCGTTGTCGGTGTAATAAACAAACTTTTGAGCAAACTTTAGTTCACTACTTTTACATTTTTTTTTTTTTTTTTTTTTTTTTTTTTTGCTCTCTTTGTGCTTGCTTGAGTGGTCCATGTACGACAAGTTTAACACCAAAGGAGATGCCAACACGGCACGCTTAGTTAGCTCTATGTAGATGTCCGCCATAGAGGAGGGTAGGGGGAGGGCATGGAAGCCCTTTTTGGACTCGGTTGCTGGTTCCGTCCAGTCCATTGACACGGCGGGTTGGGTCGTCGCTCATCTTTGGCATCATTAAGCGACGTTTTGTGGGGGGTGGCGATTGCCATTACCGACTGCAACTGGCACTGAGATTCCAGTGCCAACACAGCAGAGCTCTCAGGTGAAGTCGGGCAGAAAGACGACGCTCCATTTGATAGAGAGAGTGAAGAGAGAGAGGAAGTGGTAGCCACATAAAGCTACAAAGACGAAACTTTTATGATTTCATTTTATGCCACAACGACTATGGTGCCCTGCATTATGGTGGGAGCATTTTAAAGCTGAGGACCAGAGCGCCGCTTGGTTCGCTTTAAAACTAATTAATCTAAATGGATTTTTGTTGTTGCACATAAAGCACACACACACACACACACACACACACACACTATATATAATCGCGTAGCTCATACACAGATACACGTACCCACACAAGTGCAGAGTCGAGTTAACTGTAAGCGGAGCACTCAATGAAAGCGAAAAAATGCGAGTGAAGCGGACGGAAGAGTGAGGGAAAACCGAAGCGAACCGCAAGCAATTTGCATGTTTGAAACCGCCATTCCCCTTCATTCTACGTTCCCACACCCACCACACGGTCCACACCCAACCATTCACTGGCCATCAACCACTATTGGGGGCAAACACGAAAGGGGCCGACCGTGTGTGGCATCATGCAGGAAAATCGGGGACAGCGTTAAAGTAGCCTTATCGCTCTGGCATCAGCTCCCAGTCCCGTTCCCAGCTCCAGTTCCAGCTGCAGCTGCAGCGACTGGCAGAAAAGGAACAAAACGAACCTCTACATACTCTGGCAGTTTTCATTTCGTCATTAAATATAGTACAACAATTACTACTCCATTTTAAGCTACAATCTGCATCTCTCTTCTTTTGGGTTAAATTTCAATGTGATTTTTGTTCTGGCCAACTGGAGATATCAGAGTGTGCACCCTCTGCAAGGGTATTCCAGCTTCAATGTGGACACGTTGCAGCAGTTTTATTGACGTGTGTCCGGGCGTGGTCATTTGGGGCTGGACGCTTCAGATGGTGAATGCAGTGAGAGGTGGGAATATGGGCTGTTGCGTTATAAATAACGCCCGCTTCGTTTGGACCGGCGGTCGGTGGAAATGCACTTCAACGTTTAGCCTGCGGCTGGCATCAGTTAATGGAATTCATACATTTCAAAGCCTTAAAGTTTACGGCAGCAGCGGCAGCAGCAGCACCAGAGAGATGGGCAATGGGCAAATGGGCGAGAAAGATTTCAGGAATTGCTTTTGTCCACGGCAAGCAATAATTCATGTCAAATCAATGCCGAAAGGAAGAGCGTAATGCTATATCTTATATAATTTATTGAACAGTATGGACAACACACACACATACAGAGAACAAAGAAAAATTGGTGGATTTGCGTGTATGGCAATGGCGCCATTTTAATTTGATTTTACCAGTTTTTTTTTGTTTTTTTTTTTGTTTTTTGGTTATGGCTTGTCTATCCGCTGCTCTGGCGTCGTTCTGGCCATATGTGACAGGGCTGACCATTTAAGCATTTTAGCTGATGAGAATCCAAACCAAGCGAATTCCAATTGAGTAAAAGGAATTGCCAAAAAATATGCCAACAGTTGGAGGCAGGTCCCCAAAATATAGGCGGCAGAATTCTGAAAGTATTGTATAATATCTGTGTTAAGACATTTTATAATACTAGACTGTGTCAAGGGCAACAGAAAACATTGAATTATATATTTTTGTTTGACTGCAAGCGCGTCCCAATGTGCATACAATCTACACTCAGACTCAGAGTACTCAGACTTTTACCCCAGACTTGAACATTCAGAATGCTCCTTCATATTATTAGAAATTTTAGAAATTTAAATGCGATTGTACATCATACACATTTGCATGTATTTTTTAATTTTATTGTATTTTATTTATTTTTATTTTATATTTGATAGCCTGTTTTAGTCATTTTCCGCTAGCTGCGGGTAACCAAATCACGCTGAGATCGATTTACCAATTGTCACTTGTCTTTAAGAGCCATTTTCCATTCATTTTTGTTGTTGTAGCTGTTCTTTATTGTTTACCCCCTAAAACCATTACGGAGATCCTTGCATTGTTCGGTGCAGTGCACGATGCCCCATTGTGTCCATGTGGTGGTCTTTGTGCGGTGCAGCTGTTGGTATTTTCGTGTGGTTTTTCGGGTGGCTCGTACCAAACACTTTTTCTTTCCTTTCTGAATGGTATTTTTTTTTTTTTTTGTCGGCACATCGTTTATTATGCCAAGCGAGAAATGCAATATTTTCTCCTGCGCCGCTACGTGGCCGACAAAAATATTTACAATTTGGCAGAGGTGGCGTCCCTTCAGCCACACCACAGCGGCAGCAGCAGCAGCAGCAGCTGCTATAGAAACGGAAGCCATAAAAGGAAGCGCTCCACCGACGGGTGGGGCACAGGACACGCCGCTCCAGTCCACTCCATTCCATTCCACTTCACTCCATAAAAAAAAAGGAGGCCACCATGAAACACACTCACCATTCGGCTAAGCTCAAAAGCGGCAACTTCAATCTTTGAATGTTTTATTTACTGCAAAATCGATACGGTTTTTTCCACGTGTGAGTGGTGCTCCTGCTGCTGCTGCTTCTCCTTTTGTCGGAAAAGGGCTAAAGGAAAGCCGTGTGGTGGCTGGAGGATGAGCGGGCTTAACACACAAGTGCCAGCGGCGTAACGAGTTGCATGCAAATTTTGTTCCTTCATTTTGTTTCTCTTTTTACCACCATTCAGTGTCCCTTCTAAAATATCACCTCTGCCTTGGCTAAGAGTAAATTTCAATAGCAAAACGCGAGGAAAACGCGCGAAAAACGCTCTGTTGTCCAGGGCAAATCACACACCACATTATTTCCCAGCTGCAGTGTGCCCAGGCTCACTCACACACACAGGGATAGAGGCCACGCGTAATGGCTTCTCTGGAATTAGTGTGGCTGCTGCTGGCATCCCCCAGGCGCATTACGTATGCATGGTAGTAGAAGTGGACCAGCGCTGTCGCATCCATGAATGGTGGTAATGGTGCATGGACAGAGGGAGTGAAGCCGGAAAACAAAACAAAAAAAATGGACCCACAACAGACGACGCGTCGGCCAAAGTCAAGCAGCAGCAGCAGCAGTCACAAGAAAAGGAGACATATGGCCCTCTTTGGAGTGGCAGGAGGTTCAATGCTGATTGCGATCATTGCCGGTTGCTGGTTGGCCATTTTGCCATGGAGCAGCGACGACGCAACGACGACGACGACTTCAGTTGTGTTCGGGTCCCATGTTGATAATTCGAAATTTGTATTCCAATCTTCAAATTGTCTCCCAAAATGGAATTGATTTTATGCAGATGAGCATGAAATTGTCTCAATGCGAGTTTTGCATGTTAGTGTAAATAAATGTCACGATGGCGGCGGCGATGGCAGCACAGGGAACAGGTCACAGGGCACAGGGACAAGAAGGACGTGAACGTGATGAGTCCTCGATTTGGCATTTCCTTTTTTGCCCATTTCATTGGCTCTTCTCTTCGTGTGCCCTTCTCCATTTCGTAGAGTGCATGCAGCATCAAAGATGCGACATTTACGGATTTGTAATTCACAGCAATTCATTCTACTTCCTCTCTGTTCTCTCTCTCTCTCTCTCTCTCTGTCTTTCTCTCTATGGCTAAACCCATTTCTGCCATTTCGATTCGCAAAACCGCATATTTCCTCAACGAAAATTTATTACTTAATTCTTGGCCAAAGCGAACCAGATGCCACTGGCCGGAAAATCAAATCAAATAAAAGAACGCAACCGCAGTGAAAAGCTCATAAAATGTTCAAGAAATCCACTTTAAATATTTGGCTAACCAGAAAGCGAGGATTTCCCTTCCCGCACATCCCTCATCTTCGTTCGTTTCTTCCTTCCTTGGCTCCTCTCAAATCAAACAATGCGCTCGCTTGCATTTCATTTGAATTTACAACTGTATTTGGTATTTGAACGGGATGATCAAACTAGCTGCCACGCCCCCGCTATAGCCCCCTTGTGATAGCAATCGTTCAATGGCGAACAAGAAATGGAAATCATCAACGTTCCAGTGGAGCAGAGGCAGGCCAATAAAATGCCAGGCCAACGAGTCAGCCACAGTCCTTCAACCCCTCCTACCCAGAAAGAGGAGACACACACACACACACACACACACACACAAACACAAATCGAATAAAAATTCTGGCCAAAAATTTGTTTGTAAAAATGGGGGAAAAAAATGCGCACATTCAATGGCCCAAAGTGTAAACAGGGCCAACAAAAATATTTCAATATTTCAAACACGCAAGTCAATGGCTGGCAAAGGATGATGACGATGATGATGCTGATGGGTGAATGCTGGATGAGCTCTGTTCCGGGTAACGGGCTCGAGCAAATGCATTGGCACACTTACTCAAAGGAAATTGAAGGACAAGCCGCAATTCATTGATTTAGTGGTATAGATTTTGAATGCTACGAGTATGCATATCAAGGGAATTCCCCTTTCGTGGTACGCGATGTTATCGCCTTTCATTTGTTTGCTTTGCTGAGTAATTTGTGTTTGCCATTGCTGTTGATGTGTTTAGCATGCGGCAAGGAGTGATCCATTCTGTAAATTATATATGTCCGTATGTCAGTCGAGGGTGGGGCACAAGAGTGCGATGGTAGTGCAGATAACGCCAGACGCTTAAAGTGCCCAGGAAATTGCAAATTGCTAGTTAAGACATGGTTACGTCCATAAATATGTGTTCAGAGTTGATTTCTCTGGCATTTCAAATGATAGTTTAGCTTTCCTTATGTCTATATTTGCCCCATGCCCATGCCCGTGCCCATGGCCGTGCGATACAGGATACAGGCCACACTTCAGTAGCAATCGGGGAAAAGCTTACTCAATCGAAATCCTTTCTACGTTTTTTTCGCCATATCTAACACACTTATCAATGCCGCCTGCTGGCTGCTAGCACTCCACTCCCATGCCGCAAATGCATTGCACAAAAATTTCATGCATAAGTTTACGAGTATATCCCAAGTTTCGATTTGTCTATAAATCATCTATGCAATTTTAATTCAAATACAAAAGAATTTCCCATACATCCGAGCTATGTAGGAAGGGTAGGAGGCAGGGGTGGTGTAGGGGGGTGCGCATTGTTAGCATAAACCAATTGTAGAAGCCGATCTAGTGGCGACTCCACAACTAATGCGCTCAACGCGCGCCGCAAACATTCATTTCCTTTCCTTTCCATTCGTTTCGTTTCCATTCTGCATCGAAGCCATCATCAGTTTTGGGCCAAAAGCTACTCGGAGTCCCGGGCCAAAAGGCTTTGGGAATAAAGCCAAAAAATACGAGTACGTAGTATAAATAACCGCATTTGTGTGCGTCGTGTGTGTGTGTGTGTGCCTCGCCTCATGTGTGTGTGTAAAATATTTTGTTTAACGTTTATAGTTTTATGCACTTAAGATAGCAAAATATTTTCCTTCTCCTCTAGTTGAATTTATTTTCGAGTATCAGGGCACAGAGCTTAAGCCAAAAGCAAAACTTTTGCCAATATTTGTAAAAAATATATTGATTGGCCTGAGCTGAGAGCGGGGAAGAGCAAAGGAGGGCAGGACAGGCGAGAAGGGTATACTCATCTTGGGCCAGATACACTCAGACATCAAGGCAGATGCCAGCCCCCCAAGGCCCATATATCACTTTGAATTGAAGGCTTCAAATCAGTTAAGGATCAAGTTAGATTAACTCGACTGCATGGGACACTTTATGAAGGAACTGAACACATTTTGGATGTGATCTTTTTGGGTTTCATCTCTGTATCTTTTATGTTATCTACCCTGTAAGAGCATTTGATATTCCATATTAAAAAAGTTCTGCTCTTGCTTCGCTTGTCTTTTGCCTCTGTCCCCATATGCATCCGACTCTGCCGCATCCACATCGTCGCTCAATTCTTTGGGCAAACATTGGGTACAGCTCTGCCACGCCCACTGCCACTTCACCGCCTCCTGCTGCTGTTCCTGCTGCTGCAGTAGTCGTAGTAAAATTTTTGGAAGCTTCCCGTGCATGTTAACAACTCTGTGTGCGTGTGTGCGTGTGCGCTTGTGTATGTGTGTGTGGCAACACGCAGTTTGAGAGCCATCGATGCGAAGTGCAGGCGAAGGCTCTTCCGGAAATCCCCTCAGCTTTGACTCTGACTCCGGCTCCGGCTCCGGCTGCCGCTCTGCGGCAGTGGCAGTGGCTGTGGCTTGGGGCAAAGGTTATATTTGTTTTCTGTTAAATGTTCAAATATATTATTGCAACATGCAGGGAAGCAGACAGGGGAGAGTGCGAGCGAGAGAGCACTTGCAGACATCCTCGAATTCGTATTTACATGCAAGCAGGAAATTGTGCTACTCCCCGCCCCGCCCCGCCCCACCCCATCCAACCAACCAATCAACTTCCTCGCCTGCTCGAACGTCTGCATGTTAAAATATTCAAACAAAAACGTTATGAAAATATGAACTGTGATGTTTATCGATTGTGAAATATGATATGCTCTGGGGATCGGAAGGGGGTGGGGAGGGGACTCTGACTACACCAGTCTCAAAGGGAGACACCCCACACACACACACACACACACATGCAGAGGCATGGTTGCATGGCTTTTAATTTGTTAGCACAATCCCATTGGCAGACGGGTCGCTGCTGACAGGGATCTTTCCTACAACTGAGTCTGAGTCTGTATGTGGTGTGCTTGTTTGAGTGTTTGTTTTTGTGTTTGCATGCCGTGTTTGTATGTTTGTTTGCGTGCAAGCCAGACCAGCGGCAGACTTGGCCAGCACAGTCCAGACATGTCCAAAGGCAGCAAAGCCTTTGTCACCCCTGCCAGCCGCCAGTCAGTCCACTCACGACTAAAGCCAAATCCCATCCATCGCCAATCCGTATCAAAGCCAGATCAGAACGCCCTGCCGCCCGTAGCAATTGCAGTTGCAATTCCTTTGCTGGCTAATAAATATTAAAGTTTAATTAAATATGTTTTTTGTTCGACATTTTATGGGCATATCGATTGTGGGACTCGGCCCACAGTCAGCCCCATACCATACCCATACCAATGCAATCGCAATGCAATTTCGCTGTTGGTCAGCCACCCTGCACCGTGCCGGCTCCATAAATTTCCAACCTTGAGGCCACCCGCCACCCAAAGCCAAACGAGCCAAAGGCCATTAAAATACGTTTCCAGTTTTTTGTGCTTTTTTTTTTTCTACCACTTAACATGAAAGGCGGCTAAAAGGCGGGCGAGGGGAGCTCGGGACACGGGGCTAAACTAAAACTCATATTAAAAATTGACTTTTATCGTGATTTACAATCAAGTTGGCCTTTTTAAATGCCGTGGTCGACATGCGGGTTTCCGGCACCCCAGCCCCCCCCCACAGCTTGGTCTCGAACTCAACTCGGCCTGGTTTCCCAGTAGCCACTACCAACTCCATTCGCCTGTTGTTGCTGTTGCGGTTGGCCCACACACACAAGGAAAGCTGGGCCAGAGAAGGGCTAAAATATTTCTTCGTGGCTTAGCCCGGACGGGAAAACATATTTAAGCCGAATGCTGACGCCCCGATTCTCCATCAGAAGGCAGCAGCAGCAGCAGTAGCAGCAGCAGGCAATGTGTGCAGGCAGCGTCCACGACACGACACGTGGTTGCTTGGCAGGGGTAAATCCCCTTAACCACGCCCCAGCACCAGCACCACCAACACCAACACCAAATACACACTGACATCCTTGAAGGCGCTGCCGCTGCCGCTGCCTCCACTATCTGCACTTCCATTACGAGTAGGAAATCCCTTTTCGAACGTAGGTTTTTTTTTTTTTCCTTCTTCCACGCTTCATATTTCCTCACACGTAATTCTATTGGATTTCCTCTATGCCGACATCGACTTGGCCTCTTGACTTTTACTTTGGCCAGTGCACTGGGGGTTTTTTTTTTTAATTTGCTGAAGAGCGAAACCCTCTGAGCCATTATCCTTGGGTGGGTTGTCCAAATGTTTTTCTCCATCCACATTAAGAGATAATTTTAAATAGCTTTAATAAATTATTGTAAGCTGCATTTTTGTAATTGCTTTTGTTTGCGTTTCATACACTTAAGATGAACGAATCAGTCGAGAGATTAAATGTATTTTCACATTCTGTATCATCCACAGAGACTGCAGAGTGGTGCGTGATCCGCAGACGTTGAAATCAAAGGGATATGGCTTTGTCAGCTTTGTCAAGAAATCGGTAAGCCAACGTAAAATCTTGCAACATCAAAAGCAACCCAAAAACCGAGCGTATTTCAACAGCAATTAGAAATGTTTCAATCAAACTCGCATTAGTCCCCATGCACAAGTTTAATTTTCTAAGTAAGCAGACAGACAGAAGCAGCTGCTCTCCGCTCACATCCTTGGGAGCTGGGCGGAGCGGGAGCTGGGGTTTTGGCTTTGGCTTTGGCTTCCCAATGAAATGAAATCTTAATTAAAACAATTTGAAACTTTGGCTAGCAGCCAGGTTGACAAGCCTCCGGCAACTTAACATATCAAAAGACACCTGTGGCTTTTGTTTTTTCCTTTTACTTCCTTTGTAAAAGATTTAAGCCCGGATTGCCTTTGGGCAAGTATTTGATTTTATTTTCCAACAAATGGACACACTCGTATATTAAACGAAGGATGGAATGGATACTTTGGCCATTTTCTAGGGGAGTCACGCATTTGAAACTGATTTTTTATGACCGCAGATGCAGCGTATCCCACGATTCAGGCAGGCCCAGCAGCAACCGTTGAACCCGCCGCTCCGGGGAGACCCTGTAAACATTTACACATCATATTCAATATGTTTAAACCGCAGCTGATAAGGGTCCGAAATGGAAACCACACCAGGCCGCCTCTGGCAACACATTCACCGCGTGTGTGCGTGTGTGTGTGTGTGTGTGTGTGGTGTATCTGTGTTTTGTGATTGAATTTCATGTGCTTAATAGGTAGAAAATTCGACAAAGCGCAAACTGAGAGGGAAGGCAGCATCAAAGACAGAGCTACCAGAGGCAGAGCCAAACGAATTGCGTGTCAGTCAGTCAAGCAGAAAAAATGCGCAAGCTTAAGGCTTAGACCCATACACACACACACACACACACACAGATACACAGATACATAGCCAAACTCAAGATACTTTGTGGGAAAAGCCAAAGGCTTAAGCCAAATCAATGCTGCAGTCAGCGACAGAGGCAGAGGCAGCAGCCCCCACTGAGACTCTGACAGTAGGCGTAAAAGCCAAAGGTGCTGCAAGTCAATTAGGCGGCAAATGTTCAAAATTATTAATTAAATTTTCATGCTAATGCCGCAAACTGTACGTCAGAGAACAATGATTGGCAAGGCATGGCATGGAAGAGATGAGCGAGGATTTTGGGGAGACTACAGTTGTGGCAAGAGCAGCGAGGTGTGGACCCAGGGAACAGGTCGTGTTCAAATACAACCTAATCTCTGACACTTGTAGGCTGCCACGCCCACGCATCGCCGCCAGCTGTCATTCAAATATGCATGTATGCCCAGGCCAAAGTCAAAGTCAAAGCCGTTTGGGAACTGGCTTGTTTTTCATGGAATTATGGCCACGTTTCGTCCAATGACGCGTCTACTTAATGTGTGTTGTTTCCATCTAAATAGCTATAAACTTGCATGGGGGAATTATGAATTTCGAGAGATTTTTTCCACGCAGGCAAGGAAAGCTTTCAATGGCTTTCTGCATATTCTCTCTGGGATATTCTAAAAGAGCAAAGCAACTTTGTTTTATATTAAGACCTTGAACTAATAAATAATAAATAGATAAATAAAATATATAAATTTAATTTCCTTTGATTTCCTGTCTGTAGTTTTATTGCTAGTGTTTTAATTAATTTCCATTAAATGTTGGCTAGACTGGACAATGTTTAATCAAACACTGTGTGCCTGCATGACATATTCAATAATTTTTTTTTCTCAAACCCGCACGATGCAACTTGCAACATGCAACATGATGCATGTTAAGGCCAATGTGTGCGGAAGGCTTTTTAATTTAAGTGCACATGCACATGACAGGGATGGGAACAACACCAGAATCATAAAAGATACTTCTGAGGCAAGTGTGTGTATGTGGGTGGGTGGAGTGGGGGAAATGTGCAGGCGAGTGGGTTAACCATTGGCATTGTGTGTGCCGCGACAACGGCAGCAGCGGCAACAACGGCAACAAGACAACAATAACAACAAATGATAATAATGCAACAATGAACCGCACAAGAAGATGATGAAAAGAATGGGAAGCATGCAGCATTCAGTATGTAAGCCAATGCCACTGCAGCTGCTGCTGCTGCTGCTGCTCCTTCTGCTGGTTGAAGGTGGCTGTGGGGCAATGGCAAGTCGACATTATATCTTGTTCGCTGCACACATTGTCAATTCGTTTTCGTTGTCGTTTCTACTGTTGCTGTTGTTGTTGTTGTTTTATTTTTCTTGCGTCGTGGCAACTTTTAAATAAATTTAAGTGCATTATACAACGAAAAATAAGTAATAGTGAGATGTCTGGGGCCAAGCAAAAGGCAGCAGTGGAAGTGGGTAAAAAGGCAACGACAGGGAGAGTAATGCGATTAAATGCAACTCAGGATCTGGTGATGGTGCTTGTGCTGGTCCTGAGCCTGCCTTTGTCTCCATAATGCGGGCAAATCAGTTTTGTGTCGCAAGGAAAGTCGACAATTCATGGAAGGCGCCCACCACTCAAGATGCAGGAACAGCCTGAGTTGTTTTCTGTGGCCACGTGGCATGTGGCATGCAATAATATGTTAATATTCGTTGGATGTGTGACAATGGCAGAAGCCGAGAGTCAAGAGTACGGCAGGACATTAGCATTTTGGGTGGAACTTACAGGGGGGAGGCGGCACAGACACCATTCTACCATGCTACCGTTTTTGTTCCTGCTGATGTTGCTGCTGTGTGTGTGTGTGTGTCTCGCAAGTTTCTTCTTTTGTGGTTTCTGTGTCTTCTTTGAGGCCTGATCCTGTGCCCACCTTCTTCTGATGTCTTCTGTGGTGGCTTTTGTTCCTGTTCCCTGCTGATATTGCCTGCTGCACATTTACTTTGGCTTCTGCTTTCAGCTCCTTGCTGATGTTCCTCCTGCACCCTCATGTCCTCATGTCGCTTCTGTCTCTTCTCCTGGCATCGACATGTTTATTGCGTTTAATGTTTGCGTAAATTTTTGTCCGTACTTGTCGTTGTTTTTTTTTTTTTGCTGTGATTTATGATGCTAATGACACGCCGGCAGCCCCCGGGCTTGCGCTCCTCATGCAAATGCTCAGCTCAGGCTTGCCTTGATGGTTATTAAATTATGGCAATTTGTATGCGTCGTCAACGGTTGGTTGGAACCTACAGGCGGAACGGGGGGATGGCAAGATGCGAGCGAGATACTTTTGCTCCCACTGTTTATTTCAAATATGTTGGCAAACAATTTGCGTTAAATATTTTTGTGGGATTTTTGGTGACGGCTTTTGAGCTGCTTTTGGCATTGGCATTGGGGAATGGGAATGGGGGCTTCTGTGGGTAAAGCCTTGGCGATTGGCAAAAATGCCATAAGCGCCGGCAGCGGAAGTGCAAAATGAAAGAAAACTGTTTCTTCCTTTTCCGCTTGCAGTTCAACTACCAATCTCAATGCACACACCACACATACACATAAACTTGATATATCCCCCACTCTCTCTCTCTCTCTCTCTCTCTCTGTGTGTGTGTGTGTTTGTGTGCAGTAAGCCATTCGAAAAATAACTTTTCAATTTCCGCAAAACCACAGAAAATATCAACTTTGCACAAAAATTTAATAAAACTTTTCGCATAAATAAAATTTGCATTAAATCAGCTGCAAGCGACAGGGTGGTGAGGGTAGGAGGACAGGAGGCTTGGCATATCGGCTTAGGCAAGGCGTTTGAGTGTATGTGTGTGTGTGTGTGTGTGTGTGTGTGTGTGTTTGTGTTTGCAAAACGCATGTCGAGAAACTTAATTTGAAATATTTGAGTTTGCCATTTGCTCTGTGTGTATCTGTGTGTGTGTGTGTGCTTCTGTCTTCCTCTTTTGGGGCTTGCATCGAAACTAATCGAGAAAGTTCGAAAATTGGAAGCACTCCCCTGTCGTCGGTGGTTC
This sequence comes from Drosophila subsilvestris, assembly GCA_035043285.1. Taxonomy (NCBI): domain Eukaryota; kingdom Metazoa; phylum Arthropoda; class Insecta; order Diptera; family Drosophilidae; genus Drosophila; species Drosophila subsilvestris. The sequence goes on from JAWNNB010001746.1 coordinate 10,751,263, forward strand.
TTCGGTAGCTGCCACCATTCTGCCATGTTTTTTGGAATGCGTTCGAAAGTGCATCATAAATAGATAACAAGAAAAAAAATTATAGCTGCGGGAAGATACTATTTCAGGTCGGTCGGATGTGTTACTCTCCCACACAAAACAACTTTGACTTGATACTTTATTTGAAGCCCTTTTTCTATTTTTAAATGGGAAACTATTTTCGTATCGTTACACGTGGATTCCTTAAGATCCTGTGAAAATTCCACTGCCACAAACGTAACTTTAACTTGCCTTTAAAGTACGAGGAGCAGTCAGTTCATTTCTCTTCCTGATTTTCAATTTATTTATTTTCAACATTCCGGCCATAAATTTTGTGAAGCGTACAGAACTCGGTTGGGTTATAAATATAAATGGCCTGGACATTCATTTTATGCTTTCCATAATAATTCAGAAACTAGTGATTTGAGGACTAGGGCCATAGGGACAAACTGCCTACACACGCATAAGCCTAAACCGTACGTACAGAGAACCCCAAAGCAGACCCCTCCAGGCAGCAGCAGCAGCAGCAGCAGCTATAAAAAAACCATTCAATGGTTGGGGTTTAGTTGTGTGGATGGGAAGGGTTGGGGAGGGGAGAACTGATGCCGAATGGGAAACATACATAAATAAATCCCATGGAATTATATGTCTTGACAAAAGTGCGTTCTAGCGTGAAATACTGATTTTTTGTTGTTGTTGTTGTTGGTCAATAACTGCCCGCCGCTCCACCCACAATTTTGGATGTGCCTGTGATGTGTGACCGTCCGGGGAGGAGGCAACGAATGGTCAAAAATCGAAAATCGTTTTGGCCTAAGCGAAATGAAAACAGTTTTTACCGTTGACTGGGCCCCAGACATGATTCCACGAAAAAGAGACAGCAGCCAGAAGCCAGAGAATCAGAATTCAGTTGGATGACTAAGGATTCTCGCTGCCTTTCTTGGCCACATCATCATCTCCATCTCCATCTCCGTCTCCATCTTCATCGCCATCGATGTCCTGCTCTTACACAGCTCCTTGGAATGCGACAAATGCGAGTGTGCAAACGATTTGCCACTTGAGTTATTTTATAAATATCATGAAATCATCATCATCATCAGAAGAAGCAGTCGTACAATTGCTTGGGGTAGGATGTTATCTCTCTTTAATATTCAACTGGGGAACTGGTGAATGGAACTGGGTTGACGTGTACCCTCCGATACCGACTTTCACGCTTATCTAAATAGCCACGTTAATGAATCTGACCGAAGAACAAAGCTAAACCGGCTTAGGAGTTGGCAAGGACAGGCCAGAAAACCTTTTAGTCCGGAATAGGGGGGGGGGCAAAAAGGGACTAAATACTTGGTGTCTGCTACCTTTTTAAGAACAAAATGGTCTCCCAAAAGAAAAGGAAGAACATTCTCCAAATGTGTCGGATTATCCCCCTTTCTCTCTCTCTCCCTCTCTCGCTGTATGTGTGTGTGGGTTTGCCTTCTTTTTTTTGCACCTTCTTTTTGCTACAGTTTTTCCTATTCCGGTTGGCCTTTTTTCGCTTAGGCACAAAACCATTTCCTTATTGTTTTAATAAACATTGAAAATGTCTTGCTCTCGACTTACGGCTGTATACACACGAAACGTCAGCCACAACCAGCGCACACATACACACCACCATCCTGCCCCCATTTGTGGCAAGCGAAATTTTCGTTACGGGTTTTGGGGGCTTTGGGAAAGGGCTGGACTGGACTGGGCTGGGCTTGGGTCGATTCCAGCGAGAGATCCACATGAAAAGTATGACAAAACCCTTTTAAACCACTTAAAAATTCTTCAACTTACTTTTTGCTTTTCTTCATTCGCTTAATGAAGGTATTTCGCCTTTTTGGTTTTGTTTCTTAAGACTTTGGCCCTGACCCACACCCCACCCCACAACCCCACAACCCCACCCACAGCCATACCATTACATCTCATGCCCGACTCATTTCCGCTTCGACCATGAATGGTTTGGGGCCCTGGGTAGGACCAGTATCCAGCATTAAAGGATTCTGCGCCTTATCAAGTAATCAATATTTACAAAAGGCCCAGCCCAGCCCAGCCTCCTCCGACAGTCTCAACGTTGACTTACACAAGAAGTTTGGCCGCCAAATTGAATCTGTACGGCAAAAATGTTCTTAAATTTTTTGTAGAAAGCCCAAAAACTTTTGCCCGCCATCCAATGTCCATGAAAATTAATTAACTTATCCCCCAAAAAGCGGAAGTTGTCATTTAGAAAATTTTCAAGTGAATTGTTCATTGCGTGTCGCGCGCGGAGGCGACAACAAACTTTTCACTGTCCAACAGAACAGACTGTCCTCAGAACTTTTAATCAAAGAGGAATTAATTTTGTCAACTAGAAACTGGAACTAGGAGTAGAACTAGGCAGTGCCTGCCTGCCTGCCTGCCTGCTATTACAGCTGTTTTGCTGGTTGTCACAGCGACAGAGCGGCTAAACGCTTCAACTTTTCCGCTTCTGCTATTAGCTGCCAATTTGCCATTCACCATTAATTAATTTCCCCTACCCAACTACAATCGACTGCAAACAGTTTAGCCACACACACACACACACAAATAACTTTTGTCGTACCAATTGTCGATGGAGTGGAGTACTCCAAACCCCAAGACGTTTTCCATTGTCGTCTGGCGGCTGCCGCTGCTTGACCCAATGCTTCTCCACAGTAAATTTCCAATTAGCTTACATATTCTCAGAGTCAAGTTTTGGGCCCGAAATTCGTGGGGGGGGGGGGGGGGGCTGAGACTTTGGAGAGTTTCATAAATAGTTTGGCAAGTCGTAGTGGGTGCCATATTGTGGTGCTTAAACTGCCACTCGAGCAAGATGAATTGGCAAATGACTGAAAAGGTTCTTGAACTCCCAATCGTGATATAATAAAGTCATTATGGTGGCTCGAGTTGGCTAAAGACGGGGTTTGGTTCTGTCTTAGTTCTACCTTTAAAATGTGTTCTTCTTCTGTCTGTTTTTCTAAGCAATTTACCACCAAAACGATGGATAAAGTTTGCCAGGTTCACAGACTGTCAAAGCAACAAAACAAAAAAAAACTGCTTGACCAAAAGTGTCCGTTGCAGCAAAAGAAGAAGTTTTTGTCTGGCTCTCACAGAGAGAACAAGAGAGAGCAAAGAGTCAGACCCCAGCTGAGCTGACCATTTGCTAAGACAATTTTCATTGACACATGGAATTGCAGTTGCAGTTGCAATTGTGGGAAGTAATCCGGGTAGCTGCACTTCTGCATGCACTTGACTGGTTGTCCGTCCCAGGAATAAGTCCTGAATGATGTCTCCTGCTGCGAAGCATTCAGCAACCGCAATGCGACTACTGTCAGTAGCAAATATAAAATGAGTACCATTACTTAAAGCTAAAGTTATAGTATTTAAATAACATTTGTGTGCACGGCAGGGTATCACAGGGGAGCTGCTACACCCCCCCTCCCCCGTAGGGACTTGAGTGGGGTCTGTGGCCCTATTTATACATGTATGTTTCGTAGTGTGTGTGTGTGTGTGTGTGTGCTGCAATCAACGATGCGTATCGCTTAAAAAATGTAAAATTTATAGTTTATGCAAATATGAAAAATGCAACTGGCAATGCATAAAAATGCGCACGCACGCAAACTGAGCGACGTTGCCGTTCGTTGCCTGGGCCCAAGTGAGGCATACACACATGCCGCACACTCACACACACACTCGCACATATATCACACATGCACACACACACACACATTCAGACATTAAATTATAGCCAAAGTTGGGCGACAGTTGCGTGGTTTATCGCTGACGGGGCAGGCGCTCGATTGTTGACTTTTGCTCAAGTTGTTAAAAATTAAAGTCGCTAGGCAAGCAGCAATCGAGGACACACAAACGATTGGAATGATTGTCGGATATCCCCCACCGATAAAGGGCAAAATATTATGGCAAAAACTACTTGGACTTGGACACGGCAAAGATACGAGTTTGCTATAAAATATCAGTTATGTTTGCTACACATTTACTCGTCTGTACAGCAATTCAAAAAACCTTTTGCGAAGTTTGACATCCATTAAGTCTACGGTAGTTTGCCAATGTTCAAAGTTTACACTTTTAGCTCTGAAAGAGCTACCACCCAACCCCACGCCGCCGACGAACAGACAGAGTCATTAGCCAAACAAGATCCGTACTCTGGTGAGCTCTTCAAAAGTTTGCCTCCCAGAGTCTACTTCCGGTTTTTGGGAATAACCGTTTTTTCAGCCGCTGCACGTCAACGCTGATTTGAAGCGTAGCACGTAGCAAGCACAGCCAGAGACCCTGACTCCGACTCTGACTCCGAGCCGTGCACAAAGCGAAGGGAAATTAATGAAAAGAAAAAAAGGCGGAAAACCCCGTGGTGGGTGCGATGGCGGTGTGTGTGTGTGTGTGTGTGTGTGCCTGCCTAGTTACAGTTACTGCCAGCCACAGACGATGCGGATTCCGATGCCGATGCCGATGCCGAAGCGTTGCCGACTTTGTTGCCATTTAAAGAACGTGCAATGAGCAGCTGCAACGTCTGCAGCTCAGCAAATGCCATTATTGCATAGCTATAGCATCGGTTCTGGGTCTCTCTCACTTGGGTGCGAGGATGGAGCTGCTTCGGTATGGAGCTGAGTTTGGTTCTGGATAGTCTGAGGTCTTATGGTGTGCCGCAAGTAAATTGCTATGAAACGCCCACCATACTGCACTCTCACACATCCATCTCGTGTATTCGACTAGCGAAGGAGAATGAGAGACGGAAGAGGGAGTGTAGTCTGGTGGCTGCATGCAAGGACCTTCTGCCAGTTGCAATCATTTTGGCATGAATCACGTTTGATACGCACGAATTACCTTTTATGCGAAATTGAAATTATAATTTGTGCACGGCCTTGTAAATTGTACGTATACGTAAGGCATTCCCTTGCTCCTCCTCCCTCTCCTCGTAGCTGGTACTTTCTTTCAAGTAAATCAAAGGGCAACCGAGCAGCAACAATGTCGCCTGCGTTTTTCCTCAAGGAACAACTTTTTCGCCAACGTCGCAATTGTTTTGCGCTCTTCACTTTATTTATTCATTGTTGATGTTGTTGCTGCTGCTGCTGCTGCTGTTGCTGTTGCGGCTGCCGCTTTTCCTTAACACTTTCTGAGCTGTTTGTTTATACATTTTTGGTTGGCCTCTCAGCGTCCGAGGGAGTGCTGCGGCTTCTGCTGCTGCTCCTGCTGCAGTTGGCAGAGAGAGAGAGAGACTTAAGTAAGCGGCTTAGGCGGCTAGACAAACCCCCGCAAATGGCGTTGGGCTTTTAGCTAATTGCTCTCCATTTAATTTGGCTCGTTGCAGGAAGCGGAAACCGCCATCACTGCTATGAATGGGCAGTGGTTGGGCTCACGCTCGATACGCACAAATTGGGCCACACGGAAGCCGCCGGCAACCAAGGCAGACAGTGAGTATCCCCCTGTCCATCAGTACATCAGTCCATCATCACAGCCCCATTACAACATACAACCTACCCCACCCCACCCCACCACATATAACCCTCCTGCATCCCATTGTCATCTGAATCCGCTTTGCTTTCTACGTGCCTTGCAGTGAACGCCAAGCCGCTGACCTTTGACGAGGTGTACAACCAGAGCAGCCCCACCAATTGCACCGTCTACTGTGGCGGCATTAACGGAGCCCTCTCTGGCTTCCTCAACGAGGACATACTGCAGAAGACTTTCTCGCCCTATGGCACAATACAGGAGATACGCGTCTTCAAGGACAAAGGATATGCATTTGTTCGGTAAGTTTTCTCAAACATAGGAAGGTAATCAATGATCAGGCAATAGTTCAGCAAATTAACTACTACAGGTATAGCTCGGATTTAATTCTGCCAAATGAATACCCTGCCCCACCCTACCCTCCTGGTGGGAATATTCAATAGAAAATATGATTTCCAGTCTAGACTTGCACAAATAATATTGGCAGAATAGATTAATATTTCTGTAGCTAATCAACAATAAAATTCCTTCAAGTTTTTGCTTGTCACGTTCCGTTTGTCTGTTCAAAACTATGCTACCCCCTTTTCCAGGGTATACAATAACGAAACAGCGCCAACTGTGTACTACATTAACCCTTTGTTTGCCACCATTTTGATTTTTCCACCTCTCTCTCTGCCTCTACTACCACCATTCGACTTAAAGCGACTCCGACTCCTCTGTCCGCCAGTTCACCATCACCATCACTCGGTGTGCGTGTATTGCGGTCTGCGGTGTCAGCGTCGTATTCCCATTGTCGTTTTCGTTGTCGTTGTCGCTGAGTGCACGCCATATCAATGTGTGGCACAGCGACCCCCCTCCAAGCCGAGCGAGCCCCAACCAGGCAAAAGCAGACCCAATCCCGATCCCAGCCACCCGCCGTTAATAAATCAACAACACTTTTACACCCAACAACAGCAACAACGACGAGGCAAATTTGAAGTTGCAAACAGAACAATGAACCGCAATAACAGCGACAACGATGGCACAAAAAAAGGGAAAAAAACGTACTGTGGTACACCAAAACAGCAATATACCCTTGCAGTGCGATGACCCATTGATTGGTAAAAGATTTGCGGAGAGAAAATAATTATTTGCTCTCAAAAGATGTCACTGAAAATCTTTACCTAAGCCATGGATTAGAAAACCCTGAAATTTACCATTTTACCAATTTTCCATTGCCAACTACGGGTACAAATCTGAATACCCTTTGGCAGGGTATAGCAACTGCATTGAGCGGGACCAAAAAATAAAAATGCTGCCGAGGAGGTGGTTGCAGATCGCAGCTGCCGTCACGAATGCTGATAGGGTTTTAATGGCAGTCGTTGGCCCACGACGAACAGAGTTCAACCCACCGCACCGCAGCAACCAGAGTGGTGGTGGGATGGGGGGAAGGGACTGGGGGTGGCTGTAAGAGGGGGCGGTGCAACAGTCAAGGGAGCTGGAACGCATTGCAGTTGCTGGCCATGTCCATGGGCGCCTTTTGTGCCCTGCTCCAAAACTCATTTGTGTGTTGGAAAACGTGATGCAAAAAACTAGAGAAACGAGCCAGCGAAGGGGCGAAAAGAAAGTAGGGAGAGCGAGAACGAGAGCAAAGGAGAGGGGGAGAGGCATTGTTTGGCATTTTGTAACATAATGAGCTCGGGGACTACAAGTGGACCCAGGCAGCGGCAGCAGCTGTAGCTGTAGCTGCATCAGAGTTGCCGTCGCAGTTGCTGCATCATTATAGCCAATCCAGCAGCAGCAGCAACAGCCAACAGCAACCACCACTGGAACCCGCAACAAAACAATTCCACAGACGCTTGTACCACTTTTACGCTTTTGTTCTGCTCCAACCACAACTTTCTGCTCCTTCTGTGGCTCCCCTCCTTCCTGCTTCTGGGTTAAACGGAAATTAAAGCAGGCCAATCTGCTTACTGCAACCTTATCGTTATCCACCGCTCCCGGGACCTCTTCCCTCCCCACACCAGACTATATGTACCCGTTTATGTATATACTCCAATTCCGATTTCGATTTCAGTTTCTCCACCAAGGAAGCGGCCACCCATGCCATTGTGGCCGTCAACAACACGGAAATCAACCAGCAGCCAGTGAAGTGTGCGTGGGGCAAGGAGAGCGGCGATCCCAACCATATGTCGGCCATTGCCGGCCAAGCCCTGGCCCAGGGCTTTCCATTTGGCTCCGCCGCGGCTGCGGCAGCTGCAGCGGCTGCCTACGGTCAGCAGGTGGCCGGCTACTGGTATCCACCGGCACCCACATATCCCACTGCGGCCCCGGCCAGTGCCCTGCAGCCGGGCCAGTTCCTGCAGGGCATGCAGGGCTTCACCTACGGTCAATTCGCCGGCTATCAGCAGGCCGGATACATGGGGTGAGCACTGACCGACTGACTAGTCTGTGGGGAGAAAGTCTTTGGCATTGGGTAAACCAATACCGTCTTTCGTCTTTGTTTTTGTATTTGCAGAATGGGCGTACAGCTGCCGGGAACCTGGCAGAGTGTGCCCGCACAGCCGCAGTTGGCGGGTGCCGCTGCTGGCACGGCACCGCAGATCACACAGAGCGTGGGCAGTGGGCTGCCACAGGCCACCGGAGTGGTGGCCTATCCCATGCAACAGTTTCAGGTCAGTCCGCAGGTGAGTGGGGTCATTGATGGCCAGATGATGGCTAACGATTGTGAATTGTGCTTGTGGCTCTTCCAGTTGGCGGAGGACGAGTGGCTGGCGCCTAGTTTGCTCGTGTAGCTGCCATGAGGCGTGGCCATGTATCCCACACAACAACAGCAGCAGCAGCAGCAGCTACAGCAACAGCAGCAACAGCAGCAGTTGCAACAGCCACAAGAGCAGCAGCAGCAGCAACAGCAGCAGCAACTGCCACTGTTGACCACGTCCGGCGAATATGTGAAGGAGCCACATTACCAGCAGCACCACCAACTGCAGCCACTACAGCAACAACCACCCCAGAACCACCATCACCACCAGCAGCAGCAGCAGCAGCATCAGCAGCAGCATCAGCAGCAGCAGCCACACTATGTCCCCCAACTGTATTATCCCTCTCACTGGATGCAACAGCAGCAACAGCAACAGCAGGTACAGAACAACGAGCAGCAGCCACCAGCAGGAGGGGGCATAAATCAACTAGCCCAAGTCTATGCGCTGCCAGAAGTGTAAAAATATTGCAATTTGCTCATGGCTGATGCCATAAATATATCCAGGCGAATATATAAATAATTCAATGCAATCCAACACTAAAAGTCTAAAAACCAACCGAAAAAAAAAAAACATAAATATCTAACCAAATTGTTGATGGCTGCATAGATTAAGCATTCAAATGGCAAAAGCACAGAAGACAGGCCAGAAAGTGCAATAGTCATAATTAAAATTGATCTAATCAAAGAAACCAAAAAACAAAACCAAAAACAAAACCAAGAAAATCCGAAAAACAAAAACATAAAATACAGAATACAGAATACAAAATACAGAAAAATAAAAGTTATGAATGTGTGTTATTTGTGTCTATTTTTGATGGAGCTACCCACCCAAATGGTGGGTGGATAAAAGAGCCCATCCAGTAAAAAACAAAAAAAAAGCAAACTCTAAATGTATTTTAGTAGGTATAGAAAAGGAAACACACATAGAATGAAATACATATGTATGTAGGTATGTACATATATGTATACCAGAGTAAGAATAGAGTGGGTGCTACATATAACGGACGTGGTTATGATTTACCAAAGGCTTGCTGTCTATGAATTACGTTTCAAAATGCAAAACATAAAACATAAAGAAATATAGAAAACAGCATACCTACAATCTAAGTGTACTTTTTAAGCTGAAGAAAATTTATAGAGGGGAGAACAGAATGAGAGATCTTTGAGAGCAGAGTTATGTTGACTGAAAATTAATTTATTTGAATATTGGTCCCTTACCATAAATAATTGACTTCACAAATATTGATTTCATTCCGATGATCATTCCGATTGATGTGCATAGCATAAGTGTAAGGCAAGTGTAGGTAGGTGTTGTAGTCATAGGCAGGGCGGGGCAAGTCGAATGTTCCACCAATAGCTTCGATCAGTTGATTCACAAATTATGAGTGTTTATCCAGCATTACCTAGAGAAATATCAAGATATATGTAACTGAGTTAAGCACAGACAGACACACACACACACACACACACTCACACAAATCGAGTAGTATAATTGCACCGAATACATAGGATATATGAGGAGAATGAGGCAGTGTGAAGGCAGAGATAAATTATTTAGACGGACCCATGACTATATACCGATACTCCTAAACGATATCCATAGAACAGAAGCTACCACAAAGCACACCATACACACACACACACACACACACACACAACACACACACAACACTCATAAGGTATTCAGATAAGAGATATTCATAATGTATCTGTGTTTTGTGTAATGTGTAAATGTATTAAGAGAAACCTACTATAGGACAGTCAGAGAGCAAATCTAGCGAAATATTTAGAAGAAAAAAAAAAAAACGAAAGAGAAATACGAGAGAAGAAAACGTGTAGCAAAAGCAAAATACAAAATTTAGTCAATGTTTAGCTAAGGATCGTAAGTGTAACTGTAAAACTATACACTAAATGTAAACCTAAACACAATTATTTATGGTATTTACAAAGGCAAACCAAGCATGAAAATACAAAATACAAAAACAAAACAACAAAAAACCCTAAAACGAATACAAATTGTAAACTATTTTTTACATACCAAAGAAACTAAAACCAAGGAATGAAAGAAACCAAATGAAAATTTAAAATGAAAATGAAAATGAAAACGAATATAAATAAAAAAAAAGCAAAAGAAAAAGCAAATTAGAACACTTTCAATTGGATGGAGTTAGGATGGTAGGGCCCATGAAGAAGCGCGTCTGATTTCTATAAGTTGTGATGAGAGAGCAAATCGATGTTGAGGACAAAGGAAACTGATTTATTTTTTCAAACTTGGCGAAATGGCAGTTTTTTTGAAAGCCAACGACAAACTGTGTATCGTCGTATGCATCACTTTACATACATACATACATACATATATACAAATCTATATATATACACCTATATATATACATGCATATATATATATATATATATACTATAAATGTTATTTGAGCAGACAAGAAAACTGTGTGCAAGAGCAAGCTATGCATTAAAATATGATTATACCTATAAAAACAAAAAACAAAAAAATGAAATATGTACGATGGAAAAATCACATAAAATTGTAGCTGAACATATGTTGGAAACGTTGGAAAAATTATGGTAAAAATTATGAAAACAAAGTGAAAAGAAGAAGAAGAAGAAAAAAATCAGTAATACCCTATGATATACATATACTAGCATAATTATATTTAATTATGTATACATAGTTACGGTGTAAGCTAAAGGAATACAATTAAATGATTCAATGTTGTGTATGTACATATAAATATATATATATATATATATATATAAATCCATATAAATAATGACAAGAATTCAATGTGCGCATTAACAAAAAGAAACAAACTAAAAATTAAAACTGTATTAATATTTGCATAAAAATGTAAAAAAATAAATAAATAAAACAAACAAGAACACACAAGAAAAAGCAAAGCTGCAGGGGAGCATCAGTTCCCGCCACGACATATGTACATATGTCTAGATCATTATAGCGGAATCAGCCTCCAATCAACCCAAACAGCTCATACAGAATCAAGCACATTTACGGCTATATATAATTGCATTTGCCAGCAAACAGCAGGAAAAAAAAAAACGAGCAGAGAACAACAAAAAATGAGAAGAGGAGAATTATGAAACGTGTGCAAGCAAAATCCCATAATTATGTTAAGCGCCTATCAAAAGCCTATCCAATTCAATCAAAACCGAACAAAGCCCCCGGAACAAACTCACACACAAGCCGTTACACGCTCACAGCTACCATACAAATACCATCACACACGCGCACACACCCCAACACATCCACGCACACACAGAATGAGAGCAAACACATACATACAGACATACATAGAAGCAAACACGTTAATATATGCATAGAACAAGGCGCTGCAGCCTGAAAGCGAATGCAGTCGAGCCAGAGAGAAATAATCAAATAAAATGGAAAAATGTTAATCAAAAAAACGAAAAATGACATTAAAAAACAATTACCTTGGTGTTTTTATTTAATGGTTTACTCTTAAAATGGTTTCAGGTGTGAAAGGAATTTATTTAGCCGTAAAAGGGCTATCGATATTTATCAATATATTTTTCAAATGATCCCTTCGGCGCTTCTGGAAGTTTTTGTGTGCTATTGGCAGCACTAAACGGATTCAGAATGGCCAACACCTGCGGAAGTATGACCCTGCCCCCAACTAGCTATTCAGATGCAGTGAAACAGCTAAAATACTGAAGAGTTTAATAAAGAACACGATAGGAAAATGCAAAAGAATGCTTAGATCAATGATGGAATGGCCATTCCAGGAATTTTATCAATTCCAGAGATATCTCTTTGGTGTTCTCTGATGACACCGCTTTTCTATTTACCAAAGTACAAGTATTATTTTATTCATTTGCAAGGCTAATTTAGAATGAAAAAAAAACAGCTGCTTTGGGCCCCTTCATTCAACCTATTCGATTCCTTCGCTTCGCTTTTTAAACTGGACTGAAGGTAACCGCCCCAACAAAAAGCTTCATGCCAGTCACGTAAAAAGCAAAAAATGTTCCCCCATATATGTGAGTGCACCTTTACAGCTCTGGTGTGTTGTGTACGAGAGGTTGAGGCGAAAAACGTCGCTGGCATTGTGCCTCATTGCACAACGGGAACTGTACAATTTCAATATTTTACTGCATTTTGCACTTTTGCGACCCCGCTTCGCTGCCGGGTGCCACTGCTGTCTGCTCTCGGGGGCGATGATATCCTTTCCTGACCCCGGTACTGCGTTGCATGAATCCCTGCCGAACCCCGGCTGTCCTTTCTGAGTACCCATCCTGACGTCCTGCTGCCTGAATGGCAATCATGATGGTCCTGCCTGCCATGGCCACAACCTGTTTAATATGCGCGCACAAAATGACACAGCAACGAAATATAAATAAAGCAAATACAGCCCAGGCTCAGGCCCTGTCCCTGTCCCGTTCCCAGCCCTGTAAATGCATAAAGTGCACATGTTACTCATATGCCCGGTTGGTCGCGCAAAAACCCATTGCATGGGGAGGGCACATTTTGGGGCACGAATCCATGAATCACACGGAAATTGTTGATGGAACTTGCGGCGCACTACACCATAAGAGATCCCTATTCTACGAATAAGACAAGTCTGACATGGCCAGTGGGTACTTCTTGTACACTTGACTTGATGGACAGGTAGGTAACGGGCTCGTACACCAAAATATTTTGCAATAAAAACTAAACACCTAAAAATCCACTGCCTTAGCTTTTTTACTTAATTTTTTGTTGCTTTAGTTTTTTGTCCGTTTTTTGTTTTTTTTTTTTTGTTTTTTTGTTTCTTGCATTAAAAACGTAAAAGGACAACTGCAAAAGTGCACCTAAGCTCCTAAATATAAAAACCAGATTCAGACCCAGCCATTTCGAGTTTTCATGTAGATTATTCTGTGCAGGATCCCATCTCCCCGCACCCCCTTATCCAGCCAGCGGCCTTAACGATGACTGCAGGCGTATGTCTGTTACTCCTTCTCCTGCCACATGCCTGCCACCTACCCAAAAGAGGAAAAGGAATCCCAATGCACCTTCCACCTTTTTATGCTCTTTTAATAGCACTTGTTTAGCAGGCAAACAACGCTGGCAACTTAAAAAAAAAAGACTCCTTTTCTTCCCACGGCAGACCCCGGGAGCTAAAAATTTTTATAGCAAAAGTTTGAGTGTTTGTCTGTTTTATTAACCGTGCATGGCTCCATGACTCCATGGCGCTGCATGGCTGCCAACTGGCAGCGGGTAAGCGATGGCAGGCGATAGCTGTGGTGGTACATCCAAGTCAGAGCACAAGTTTCTTTCTTTCTTGCCTTATTCATAACACACACACACACACACACACACACACATGTGGGGAAGCCACACAATCTAGAGTACAAGCATGCTGCTGCCGCACCACAACTTTTTTAGCCAACATTTTTATGTCTGTTTAGTTTTGGCCAAAAACAGACTCTCTCGCTCTTTGTTGGCGTCGGCTGCTGCATTAATTGATTGTGCTGCTCTTGCGCTCTTGAATGCCTCTTGAATAATCTTCCATGCCATGTCATGATGCGCGCTGCAGTGAGTCCCTCTGGCCATTAAGCTGCTGCATCAGCAACACCACTTGCACCACCATTCCACTCCAGCCACTGCGCTACTGCTGCTGCTTGCTACCCAGTCACCGCCGCCACAACGACAAACAACAATCTCGTTTTCAGAGAGCAAACGCTAATGACAAAATGCTAAAATTTGCCCAAAATGTTTGCCGTTACCCAACACTTGCACTGTGCACTGTGCGCGATGGCTGTGTACGGGCGGAGGTCGGAGGTCGGAGGATCGCAGTTGCGAGTCTGGGAACGCGGCCAAAAACCGCACAAAAGCGAGGCATCCATTAATTTTCGCACAACCGCAAAATTCAAAATTGTTTATAAAGCTACGCAGGATGCGGCGGCATCGGTGACACGTGCGACGTCTCTTTTCGGCTTCGTACGTATATTGCTCTTCTCTTTTTCTCTTCAAAGCTTACCAGAAAACATTAGCCTGCTCTCTATCTCTCTCTCTAGCTAGAGCTCCAGCTCCAGCGCTTACCTTGCCTTACCTTACCCTCTACTTCGACTATGGTGGGTTCCAACAAATTGAAATGAATTTTAACGAGTCAAAGCGAAAAGTGTCAGTGGGTAGAGGACGACCCCCTCTCAGCCCAGTCTGCTTCATCTGCTTGTATCCAGTATCCTGTTCCCTATCCGCCCCTTACCCGCTCTTTCTATTTATCTTTGCCATCTCCTCTTTCTCCATTTCGGTGCAGGGATTGGAATTGGGAGTGAGCCGGGGTCTGGGGGCTGGGATTGGGGCTACTAAATTATACGCCATGCTAGAGCTAGAGGCTGCGATGCGTGGGCCAAGTTTTTAGCGCGATATCCACGAAGCTTCCCTCTGAAATTGCGAACAAATTACGCAGAAAACTATTATCGTTAGGAGCATATGTGACGCCGTTAGATAGAAAGCCAAAGGCCCGGACTATGACTAGCACACACACCTAAACTCGTTCTATCACTAGCAGCAGCGAGCAGACAGCAGCATCGACACACCACCAGCATCATCCAAAACCCCCCCCCACCCCACCCCATCCAGCATGGCAAATGACTATGACAACGACGCTTGAGTACCTAAATGCCGCTCCAGGATCCTGTACTGCCTGTCCTGCCTGTCGCACATTCTCTCTTTTTGGCACATGCACTCTGCATGCGGTGCTTGTCTATTTAACTCTGTTGCTGGGATGTGTACGAGTATTTCTGGTGGCGCCTGGCCATGCCTGCTGGTGGTGGGCGGGGGTAATGCTGGTGACGTTGGGTTTGTGCATATGCAATAACCACCAGGACCACCATTGGAGCCGTCACAAATGGAAGAGCTCGCTTATTGTCTGCTTTGTCTGCTGGGCCAACACACACACACACACAACGTAAAATCCTAGTCCAGAGCCGGCGAACTGCGGACCTCACCCGGACCTCACCCGGATCCAAACGATTCTCGTACACGCCGCCGCTCTCGTCGTTCGTTAAAATTGCGTTGCCATGTTAATGTTGTTAGTTGATTTCAGTTTTGGCTTTCAAAAGCCGCCAGCGCTGTGACCCATCCACCATCCAAACCCCCCGGGGCCAGGGACAATGGGGTCAGGGCTGGATTTCAGGTGATGCCAGCCGGCAAAGAGCATTGCCAAAATTGTTAAATACACTCCGCCCACCAATACCAACAAAAGGCGCTGCACAATGGGGCATGCCGCAGCAGGAGATGCTCCCAGAGATGCACCCAACTCACCCACAGTTTTCCCCTCGTGCGTTTATGCACTCAGCCACAGTCCCTCCCACCCTCCTCTGCTGTGCTGTGCTGTGCTGTGTTTATGCCTTTGAGTTATGAGCCACATTCTGTTTTTGGGGGCAGCAGCAGCAGCACCGGCAGCACCCACTTTTAATGGTAATAAAAACTAAAGCTGCTTTTGAGCGCTCATGAATTCGTTGCCGCTCCGGCGGACTCCGGACCAGCTTCACATCTGCCACTGGCGGCTGTTGTCCATCCGGTGGTGCGACAAAATGGCCGCCGTGCGCAACGGAAGTGCACTAAACTAAACTAAGCCAAATTAATTGCCAGATGTGGTTTAATGTGCCAAACAAAACTCTGATTGCGCACCCAGATATGGCACCAGCGAGTGGCATTTGCATATTGAATGGCTGCTGCCATGCCACAGCCGTCCTGAAGAATAGATAGATCTATTCGATATTAGCTTCATGTCGGAATTAATTGGAAAAGTTGGAAATTTCCACTACATATATTAAATTGGGAACCCCCCCCAGCATGCTCTCTCGATACTTTTTTCTTTGACAAAATCCATTGGAATTAAGTGAGCAAATGCAACTCGATAAATGCCTACGATATTTGTTTGCT
The DNA here is from genome assembly GCA_035043285.1 of Drosophila subsilvestris. Classification (NCBI taxonomy): domain Eukaryota; kingdom Metazoa; phylum Arthropoda; class Insecta; order Diptera; family Drosophilidae; genus Drosophila; species Drosophila subsilvestris. The sequence continues at coordinate 10,767,420 of JAWNNB010001746.1, forward strand.
GTGACAAAGCCATAAAGGGGATACATTCTGCATCCATATTGCAAAAGGCATTCCAATGCATAGGCGCACAGAAGAGAATGGTTGCAGCATGAGTTCTTTGAGGGGGGGATTCAATTGAGATGGAATTTTAGACCATATTGCAGGGGAACTCTATTTTCATAAAGTGCCCAAAGACTGCCATAAAAGCGACCAAGCAAAGCACACATACTCGCACACATCTCTAGCCTCTAGCCGCTGGCCCACCCATAAAAAAACTCTGTACATAGAGAACAAAACGAAACGAAACGAAAAGAGGTAAAATTAATGGTTCCGACAAGGAATTTTAATAAAAATGCTTGTGTCGGGTGAATGCAAGAGGTGAAAAACTGGCCAACAGATGCAGACTCTGCTAATGTTGAACTGCACTCTGGCGATGCCGCTGTTGCCGCTGTGCCGTTGCCGTTGCCTGCCACTGCTGCCGCTGTCATAATGCTGCAATTGTTCATTATCCACTAATGAACAAAAAGTGTGTGAAAATCTCACTGACAAAAACCCAAATGAAGAAAATGCCGCACAGAGCGCGCACACGGAGATGAAAAAGGAGCAACGAATGACAACTCTCGGCTGGAGCAGGATGCCACACCAAAACCAGTATGGAATGAAGGCAGTATAGAATAGAATGGAGAGTAAAGAGAAGAGGGTGCGGTCCTGAAACACGTTGCTCTGTCAGCAAGCAAAGAGTCAGTGCCGGATCCGACTTTAATTTGCGCCGCTTCTCCGCACGTTTTCTTATTTGCTATACGAAATCGAGGGCAAGGGCCGGTGGAATCAGTGGGGTCTCACAGGGCTTTCGGGCTCTCGGGCAGACGTTGCTTTGAGTGCATTACGTGGAATTTTTGAAGCACTTAAGCTGCGCCATAAAATGCTGCTGGTGCTACTGGAAGCTGCCTCCTCGCTTTCACATGTGACAGTTGCAGTTGCTACCCCCAGACTCTAGGTACTGACTTGGGGTGCTGGGACTGGGACTGGGTCTGGGTCTGGGTCTCCACTTTGGTCCTTGGTCCTTTGGTGAGTCGACCGGCGCTTTTGTCTGCGGCGTTTTTGTTCGTGCGGCATTTTCTAATGACAATTGTTTTGCAATATAAATTGCACAAGTGCGCAATATTTGCCTTTGTTTATGCGAAAACTTCAGCATTGCCTCGACTCTGCACGACTCTGCTCGACTCGACTCGACTCGGCTCGGTTCGACTCATGCGCCAGACACCTGCCCACCTAAACAAAACAAAAAAATTATACCTACATAAGTACTCGTACATATATCTGAAGGAAAGGCCCAAGCACCAGAAGCAATCATTTGTCTCGCTTTGCACGTCTCCTTCTCCATGCCAGCTGTCTCTCTCTCTGTCTCTCCTGCTCCTACACAGCCTCTACATATCTCATTCTCCTGCACAGACTGTATCACTGGGCTGTCTCTTACACGAGATTCAGAGGCAGAGAGGCTCTGCCGTTTCTTGTTTCATTATGGCCAAGGCGATGCTCCACAGCCAAATGCAGCAGTTGCATTCAATGGCTTTTGTTCGAGTCGTGATATTTGCTAAATTAAATGACGTGAGTTATGAATTACGTTTCCCTACCCACGATGCAGACATCGCTCAAGACTGCTGGAAAGACTGCCAATGGAAATGTTACACATTGAGTGATACAGAACAACAGACTTGCAGAGATCTTCAATTGAAAGTTACCTTATGAGTTCTTATACTATCTAATTATATTAAAATCCCCAACATATGACTCACTTTTGAAGCTTAATATGATCCACTTCACTTCTACTTCTACTTCAGCTTGAACAACTTTGTAGCATTTATTAATACAATTCTAAATAATACCATGCAATATTTGCTTTAGTTATTTTCTTGTGTGATCTTTCAGAGACTCTTTTTTCGCACTAGCAAACTATTGTCAGAACTTTGAAAAAAAAATAGTCGTGATAGCGAACAGCCCCATGGAGGACAACTGACATTGAGCTGAGGGTTGACTTCTTGGTGGGCTGCATGTACGGTGTGACGAATTTATCCCTATTTGCATATCATTTTGCACGTTAACGGTGGCTGCGTTTGCCACAAACATGCACATACTTGTCGGTGCGGTGCGTGCATGTTCCTGCGGCTCAGCGCCAGTTGCCAGTTGCCAGTGGGCTGTCCGAGTGCCACACTGCTTTTAAAATGCTCGCGATGCCAGCCAGGCCCACCGCCCCTCCGTCCAAAAACCCCTGCTGCAAATATGTAACATTCTGCTAATGTAAATTTATTGTTCAGCAAAAAGTAGGGTGGGGGGGGTCGAAGAGAAGGCCGAAAGCTCCATACGCGGGTCAACGCGGTAACCGCAGCGGTCCCCATGGCCATGGCCCTCGGAACTTCAGCAGCCCCCCCTCCCACAGCACCAGCCCCCACCTGGCAAGTGCAGTGGCGTACAATAAATCTAATTTGCGTCGCATTTAATGACTTTGTCCAGGCCCCGGCTTCAGCCTCAGCTTTTCCAGCATCAGAAAATAGTGGGCGACGCCAAAGCCCCGGCCCCTAACGAGGCACTCGGCCTGGCCTGGCCCGGCCAGACCATGACCAGCACTGGTGCGGTACAAGAGCAGAGACTGGCCCAGAGTAGCGATGACATTTAAGCCGTTGTTGCCCCGGCAATTTGAGGCAGCCATATTTTTAGGTAACGGCGCCAAGTGCCTCATAAAGTAATTAAAAGCGTTAATTAGAATTATGTGACAAAGTTAATGCGCAAATTGTAAATTAAACAATGCGCAAAATATACCTCCCCCCCACCAACCTCATTGCAGGGTGTGGTTCGGTTTGCCCCTTTGAAATTTCTACGAACTACGATGCTGATGATGGGGGGCTCTCGTCTCTTTCGTGGGTTTCTGTATCGTTGAGGGCCCACACCAATGACACCACCCCTCCTCAAACACTAAGCTAATCATATCAAACAGATCTCATGCCGCTCTTTCATCATTTCGCAATCAAAAGCAAATTGCTGACTAAGCAACAAAAAAAAAGAAAAAGGGAATTTTCAATAAATTGTCGCTCATCTGACAAATGGATGTTTGACAGGAGTGTCGTCGTCACACACACACACACACACACACACACTAACATGACGAGTATTTATCAACATTTACATATAGAAAAAGTAAAGTGTGCAACAATAACAACAGGGGGGGGGACAGAGACATGAACAAACTAATAGCCCCAGGTCCTATTCCACGCTCTGATCCTTGATGAGGGGCATGAGTCTGTGAAACATTTGTTGCGCCGTGATTTGGCTGATTTATGCGCTTTGATAAGTACTTCTCCAGCTCCACAACCAGAGGCAACTCCAAGCCACATCGAACTCCCGACATCTCATCCACCTCCATCTCCTGCAGGATACAGCCTGATAATCGAGGGCACAGCACACACACAGCACACACACACACGCTCTGCAGAGCCAGCACACACACACACGCTCTGCAGAGCCAGCACCCCTTCCCCTTCATTGGCCCAATAAAATGCATGAAACGGCTTTTCTCCCCCAGATAAATTTATGGCAAGGCACGCAGCAAGTCTCATACAATGCGAAAGGGAGAATGACGATGGTGAGGGTGAGGGTGAGAGGGTGAGGGTGAGGGTATGGAGCCAGTCCAACAGCAATTTGCATATTTGATGCTGTCCTCCTCTTTCTCTGTACTTTAATATTTTCCAAATGCGCCGGCATTTTGATTTACAATCCACCGAGCAAATATTTCCGGAAATTTTTAAATATTTTAACTGAATGCTGACTGGGGCTACGGCTGGCTATCTACCTACCACCGCTAAGCGCCCCTAATTTGGCTAAAAGAAGCAGCAGGCCGCTCAGGCACTCACTCAGGCAGTCCCTCAGTCGGTGAGGCAGTGGCAGTCTTTCAGTACGTCAGTCCATCAGTCTGTCAAGCAGTCGCTCATTCCCTTAGTCAGTCGCTGTGCAGGCCCCTCAGTCTGACAAGCAGTGAGGCATTCATTCATTTCATTTGATTTCATTTCGGATACGCATTTCATGCGAAATGATTTATTAAAATTCCACAAAGATCTACAGCGGCACAGCTTCAATGGCATTAATAATGGAAATGCCTTTCGGCTCTGCTCTGCTCTGCTCTGGTCTGTTCCGTCCCCCATAAGTATGCAACAGTTTGGCATTTGGCTTTAAAATATTTAGGCCTCTCTTTTGCATACATGCATGCTAAACTTTGCCAGCAATTGACCTCGGTCAAAAATAACCAAAATAAGAAGGAGGAAAAAAAAACCAACTGGAAATCAGAAAGCAAAAGACAAATTCATTTGCTTTTGCCGAAATTATTCAAGTCAAACGAGGAAACATACACACACTGGTCACAAGTTTGTGGGGGTGCATAAAATATGCAACAAGCCAGCCAGAACAGCATCAAAGCTGTGGGAATATTCTTAACCAGTTCGATTTCTAAGTCACTCTCTTGAAGTTCCACATGAAATAATGTTGCTCACATCACGTTGCGGTCAATCGGGCGGGGGTGGGTGGAGGGTCGAATGTCGAGGCTTGATTTAACTCTCCCATTCAAACCAAAACAGACTGAATCTTTAATGAGAAGCTCTGCAAAACGGGTGGTCAATGGTCAATGGTCACTCTCTAGGCAACAACCGGTCACACACAAATCCAGTTCTGTTGTCATTGTTGTGGCTGCACTTTTGTTGGTGTTCCCCACGAACCCACTGTAGTGGTGCTGCTTCGACTCTACGATTATTCCCATAGAATTTATTTTGTCCTGCGGCACGGCCCTTACGTTTAATTTTGCTTGAGAGAATGCATTAATTGTTTTGTTTGGAAGCAGTTAACCGAAAATTGCAAGTTAATTGTTTGGAAACCAAAGCCGCACACACAAAAACAAAAGCTGTACAATGTGCACATACATACATACACATATATATATGTACATATGGATATGTATATATCGAAGGATGCTGAAGGATACTGTGAGTTGGGAAAGTGGGAATCTTGGTACGAGTATTTGCATAAAATGGATTACATGTTTGACAATTTAAATGATTTGCCATTCACAAAATGGTTCAAACGCAGGCAAATATGTAGATGGATAATTGCCATTATCCGATTACTTTTATGGTTCCGGTATCCAGGCCATGCAATTTATGGTTTACATTTGCATTATTTTTTATTAAATTTCCCTTTTTATCCTATAAATATTTGTCAGCAATTTCCATGCTCGTTAATAGAGGGGGCCGCTGTAGAGCTGACAAAGCATCCCAAACACACAATTAGCCATCCAACAGAAAGAGTGGACAACCCATCTAGCGAAGCATAGCAAATGGTCATTCATTGAATTAGTTTGATCATAATTATATCAATAAATTTGATAAAATAGAATTCTTGTTAAGGCATCGCAATGCATGAACATGACCTCGGCTCGTGTTCATTTTTAGTTTTGGTTCTCTCAAAGCGAGATATGTATATTCATTTGGCATTTAACATACAATCCATTTGCATAAACTAAATGCATTTAAATAAACTGAATTGCATTTGGCATTGAGCTGTTTGCAGCTATTTCAATTTCCAAATTGTAAAATACTTTGTTTAATGAATGACAAAGGACATAATTGAGCACAGTCCCGAATAACTAATCCATCGAAATTTAAATTGTTTTCTGCATGCTATTTTCATTTTTTTTTTGGTTTTCAATTAATTAATTTTCTAATCGAAATTTACTTGCAAGCAAATTCCATTACCAAAGGCAATCAAAATAATGTCTAAAATATCAATCCATGGCATAAAAGAATACAAGACTAAATGAAAGCCAGCTTGCAAATGCTATTTTTCAATTGCATAAAACCCAACGAAAAATGGGAGAGAGAGCTCAAAACTTTTGTGTTGGAAGAATCAAAAAGGGAATCGCATATTGGCTTACAAACGAAACTCACACTCGTAAAATATAGAAATACGAGTATAATGCTGAATGATGCCAGCTGACGCTACACACACAGAGGGATACAGAGGGATACAGTGGCTACCCGTGCCCTTCCTTGTTGTCTGTTTTGGTGTGTGCTGTACTTTATTACACTAGCACACGGCAAAGGACAGCAACAACAGCAACAGTAACAAATGCCACTAATAACACCAATGCAGCAGCACAGACAAAAACAATAAATAAATAAAAAGATGGCATGGCTTTGTCATTGCCGTTGCCGTTGCCGTTGCCATTGCCGATGCCCTCCCTCGCCTCATACGGGTGCTGATTCTCTGATTCTGATGCTGATGCTGAAGCGAAGGCTGCTTCACACTGCCGTTGCTGATGCTCGCAAAACCGCAACGGTCCCAAAACACACACACGAATAGGCGAAGAGACACTCGGAGAAAATGTGGTTCCTACATTTTGGAAATAATAATTGTGCTTCAAGTGGCACAGAAATATTGCGTACCATAAGCGTTCCTGGCTTTTATGGGTCCTAACTTTCAAGCCGCGATCAATGTTTATTTATTTGATTTATTTTTGATTAATACTGGAAAGCAAGCCCAAAGAAAGCGTCTCCCATAGTTCCAATACTTTTGCAAAAAAAATCACGCAATATTTTTAAATTTAGCAGCGTTTATTTTTTTGCCGAGTGTACAAACACATGCCCTGGCATACATTGATGCTAAAAAAACACACACACAAATACACCAGAGAGAAAGGAGTAAATTTTTCGCTTTATTTGTTTTGCACAATACTCGTAACTGTATCTGTGTGTGTGTGTGTGTGTGTGTGTGTGATGTGAGTGTGTAATATTTTCATTTTTCGTTGCTTTGTAGCCGCCGCACCAATGAAAATTTTCCAGAAATTGGTCTTCACACGCCTGTCAAACCGTTGCACCGCTGACATCTATTTGCTAGGCTTAAACCGAAAGCTGAAACCCAGACCAGGTTCGAGGTCCCACTTAGTTGGCATGCGCGACCACAGAGCAAAACTCGTGTACGTGGACACAACAAAATGTTCTACGTCTACCTCGGTAACTGGCCCTGTCCAATGTCCAATGTACAATGTCCCTATCCCTAGCCCAGCCCTCTGTTCTGTCGCAGTTCTGAATTTTTACAAAGTTTGCACTTTTTGTTGTTGTTGTTGTTGTTGTTGCTGCGAAATGCACGGGCAATGGGCTGTGAGGATGATGGGGTTGTATTTGTTCTGCCCGCTGGACATTTGGGTTTGTCCAGCTCCAGGAGCAGTTCCTTTTGTTTGCTGTGTTGCCGCTGCACGATTAAAATGTGCTCCACAAAGGAATTATTTAATACACGTTTCACCTTTTTGGCCCAAGATTTTTATTTGCACGGTGTCGCATCTGGCATCCGCATGAGTCAGTCTCCGCTCCGCTCTTTCTCTCTTCTACTCTGCTTCGCTGTGTGTGTGTGTGTGTGTGTGTGTGTGTGTGTGTTAGCCAGAGTGTTTGTGTGAGCCCAGTGTGCCTCAAGCAAATAGCGTGTTGGTTACACATTTGTGTGCCCGTTTTTGGCTCTGCACAAATATTTGAGTGGAGCCGAGAATCGCGCTTCCATTACAACATTTGCAGCAGCTGAAAATATAACGTATACGCAGCATTAGCATGCATACCTGTCTCCCACTCTCGCTCTCTCTCTCTCCCACTCTCGCTCTCTCTCTCCCCCTCTCCCTCTCTCTATGTTGCTGTCTGTCTGTCTATCTATCTGTGTATTTTCTGTAGATGTGTGTTTAACGCTTAATGCTCGACAGCGTGCATGACTTTGATATAGGAAAACTTTTGGCCCATTACAATAAATGCAAATGCTAGGCAAGCACAGGCCTCTGCAGGTGCCACACACACACACACACACACACACAAACACTTTACTCTATACAAGAGAAGAGTTACAGTTACAGTTACACCCAGCAAGCCATAAAAATACTCGCACATAGCACATAAAATGTATTTATTCAGCTTGCTGAAAATCCCACAGATAATAATTTAATTTACGCATACCCAGAGATGCCATAAAAATCAACAGAGTTTACCAAAAGCGATATTGTCTGACTGCAAACATTTCATGGGCTCTGATAAGCAGGCGGCAATGCCAGAACGAACAGAACAGGTGAACAGGTCGCGAAGAGAGTGGTGAAGCGGGGAATAAGCCCCATAAAATTAGGCAAAGAATGTAAAAAGAAATCACAACACATCACATTCAGCCCGCCCTTCAAGTACATAAAAAGTAATGCCCTGCAACCTCCTCTCCTATCTTTATTTACTTATGAGCATTGCCATTTATAGATTTTCCAGTTACAAATATATATAATAAGGCGCTTATCGCCCCCCCACACACAAACACACAAACACACACACATACAGATACAATTGCTTGAAGGGCTGATGGTCCATGTGCTCGTCGGGTATCATAATCATCTATTAGCATGAAAAATCAGTGTATACCAAATGCTTGTTGCCAGGCGCAGGGGCCAGGCATAGGGCCTGCCCAACTCTCTTGTAGCCTCCATCTTTCGACCACGGGCCATGGGGCTAAAGTGCAGCATCATTTCCGTTACATATAAATACACTTTTCTGCTTCAATTGCCGGGGGCTGTGTTGGCCGGACGGGCCATGGCCCCGGCATCGATGTCGATGTCGATATCGGCATCTTCCGCACGGCAGTCAACAGTCAACGAGCGCAATTTAAACTTGTTACGTGCTCTCAGCCTCGTCATGTTCAACGTAATGAAATGTGGAAAACACTCTCTTCTCTATGTCTTGCCACGCTCTCACACGTGTGTGTGTGTGTGTGTGTGTGTGTGTGTGTGTACCCGTATCTGTGTTGCCAGTGCTAGTCAGACACGGTAGCATTTTTCTGCCTGATTTGAAGATGCTGCCAGAGCTGCCCATCGAAGCGTGTCCTTTTATTACTATCCTATCCTTAAGAATGGCAGCGTCATGCCAGCAAGCCCAGTCCTTGTTGTTCTCCTGTGTGTGTGTGTGTGTGTGTGTGTGTGTGTGTTTATCTTATGCTTTAAATTATGAATCTCAGGGGCATTTCATTGCCTAGAAATCGGTTTTGTCTTACCAAGTCATCGCAGATGATTAGCGTTGCTTCATTTATGACCTGGCGGCGCCCATAAAAATCATTCATGTTTCTCACTCTTATTTTATCGGTAAAAATCATAAAATCCAATTAGAAACCCAAAGTTGATTCTTAAACTAAATCTGCTGAGTGCAGCAGCAGAGTCTCTCGCACTCGACAATAGCGAAACCTCCAAACTCGTTTAATATTTGTTGCCTTGTAAATTCAATTCCATTTTGCAGATCCACTTCCATATTGTATGCCAATACATAACCAATTGAGAGCAAATATTGATGCAAAAACAAAAATATAATGGAATTTTTAAATTCCTTTTCGTGCAACGAAGGAATCCAGCTCCAGCGGCAGCTCCATAACCAAAGCCAACTCGTGAGCATTCATTCATCAGTTCAATCAATCTGATGTGGCAGGACAGAAAGGCAGAAGCAGAAGCAGTGGCAGAGGCAAAGGCAGAGGAAACCACCTAACCAATTTGAAATAAACTATGCACAGACACACAGAGCACCTTGGTGGCAGGCTGAAGCCGCCACAGAGCCATCAACTCACGCCCCATCCATAAGTTAGACCAATAAATTCCACGCCTTTCGCTATGCGCGTCCTGATTGCGCGAGAGCGTTTGATGATAAATTAAACCGTGTGTCTACAGCTCGAATTTATTATGCGCCAAAACGCCAAATGGCTGTCAGAGCAGGTCTGGAGGTCTTGGCCAGGCCGAGGGCCAGGCCAGGCCAGGCTAAGGGGACCGCGGCAGGCCGCGTCGAAACCTTTTAAACTTTAAATCCGCATCAATGCATCATCGGTGAAAGCCGCCAGAGCCGCTCAGAGTTGCCAGGCGTGATGTCGGTGCCAAAGTAACAAACTTTGCTTTGCTGTGCTTCGGGTATTTATTTTTTTTTTTTTCGTTACCCCCCAACTGCCATAAATTCCGAAAGTGGCTTTTGCCAGCCACTGGGGGATCTGGGCTTTTTGCTGCTCCAGCTCCGCTGCAATCCTTTGCGGCTTGTTTATGCGCTTCACACGCTTGTCTTGCCCGCCACCTTACTGACTTGCTGCCTTGCTGCCTGCCTGCTTCACCTGCCTGCCACATCTGCCTAGCCCCCGTGGCATATTGGTTATTAATGTTTATGGCCCCGCGCTGTCGTCATTTGATCTGTGCCAGTTGCTGTTGCTTGGCCAATGCAATTTATAATTTAATTTACTGTCCATTATAATAATTCATACAGCGCAAGGAAAGAAACTAAAATAACTATGTAGATTCCATGTGCCGAAGCTTTAGATACCCTTGAAGTGCCACTATTTCTTTGGAAGTATAAGCATTACTCTATGGTCGAGCATATTGGAACTGGATAATCATCAAAGCCCCGCAGGCATATTGAAAAAGGAAGCAGAGTGTGGTGTTCAGGTTCTTTCAATCACTTTTGGAATGCGCTCGTCCGCATGGGGAATACTTCCCTTTTCGTGCAATTTCGATTTTGATTTCCATTTACATGCCCATGGTGTCCAGTGGATGCTGTTGTGCCTGGTCGTGCTTTATTGCTTCTATATTGGCTCATATTTTGTGCGTCCCCTGAAAACGGAACGGGACAATTTTTCGACTAGGAGAGGGGCGAGAACGGGCCGCACCAACTTGGGGACAGGTTGTAAATTGTGACAAGTTGCCAACGGGGCTTTAAATTTCAATATGCCTGCGTTCGGGTTTATGTCATCGAATGACCGACACCGACACCAACACCGACGCTGATGCTGACGCCGACGCTGCTGACTGCCCCGTTACCGTCCGCCCACCAGCAGCAGAGAGAACGGCGAGGGTGTGTAGAGCCGAAAATTTATGGCGTAATTGAAACCGGAAACTGCAGCGTTTTGTGGTGAATTTTAATAAAGTTTCGCCTTTGTCAAGAGTTATTTATTGACAAATAGCTGATAATTTGATTTTGTGCCAATATTTAAAAACAACGTGACACACGAGGACACAAAGGCCCCATGGATGCTGCCCCGTGCTCTGCTCTGTTTAGGCCTGGATCCGTGTCCGTGTCCGGCTTTGTGTCGACACTCGATACCTATGGCAATTTATTTCCTTCCATGTCCATGTGCATAGTTTTTTTTTGCCTCTATTTGCAGCTGATTTTTTGTTGCCGTTTTAGTTCAAAGTTAACGATGTAATTGGATAAAATGTCAGACCCGGGGGACTGCGGCAGGGTGAGCGGCAATAGAGAAATCATTTTTGGCGGCCATTTGAACGGATAACTAAATGGAAATGCTGTCGACCAGTGTGATAACATTACAAATTGAGTTTTAACCCCCCCCCTTCAGCTGCTCTGCCGTGAAACTTTTCACACTTTTCACAATCAGCTGCGGTGAACGATAAAATGGAAATTTAATCAACGATGATTAAAGTCTTTCGATATATAATTGATTTCATTAATGGTTTTCGTTGGAGCGATTGTTTTTTTGGCCAACGGGCAGGCATATTAAAAGATGTAAACGAATGTGAAAACATTAAATATTTCAAAGTTTTAAAGAAAATTGTGCTTCGCAAATATATTAAACAACAACCCAATTGATACATTATAAATTTAATATTAGTTTATTTATAATACCTGCCAGAACTATGGCTATAAATAAAGTAATACTTAAAGTTTTCAAAGGAAATCCAAGCGTGAATTCACTTCGTGTTTTCCCATGAAAAGATATTAAATAAAACACAACTAATCATTGCCAAGGCAACTGGAGGGAAGGCAAGAGAATAGTCCGCGCGATAACACTAAAATGTTGGCAATAGCCAGAGCCAGAGCCAAGCAACCAATCCCTGGGGAATGCAAAACTGTCAGCGTTCAGTGATGAGTATGATGGTGTTTTTATATCCCAAAATTGTCAACTACTATACATACACACACACATATCCATAGATGGAAGACGTATAGATGTTCACGCACAAGTTCAATTTCATGGCAGGCCAATAAAAGAAAAAGTCCCCGGCCAGCTGTGCCTAAAGAAGCTGAGGCTCAAGAAACGAATGTCTTGTCTGGTCTGGCCTTTGGCCAGTATCCCTGTGGGGCAAGATTATCCCACTGCTCAGAACAGGGGGGGGGGAACGGGACTCATAAAGCCCATTAAATAGTAGGCAAGAAGCAGGCAGATACCGGCCAACAGCAGCAGCAACACCACCAGCAACAGGAAGAGAGATCCAATACCAAAAACACACACAGGACAAGTGGCTTTAAGCCAGAAGAGACTTTGCCTCGCCCTCGACCAGGACTCTCGAATGAATTATGGCTTTAATTTCAATTTCAGTCCAGCCAGACATGTGAGCTGCCCTCGCTCTGGGTATGGGTTCTGGGTTCTAGGATACCAGTATATGGGACGGGACCACCTGACAGTCAGCATGGTCCAAAGTCATTGGCCATAATTCTAAACTCAGTGACGGATCATAAATTCGAAACTTTTCTGCAAAACAACAACGCTACAAAAACAATGACAGAAGATGTGCGACAAGAGATGAATCCATTGGAACCATGGCGGTCAATGACGAAAGCATCAAATGCAAAAACCTGATTGCCATCATATGGAAAATATTGAGTTCGACACTCAACAGGGATGTGGCAAGGGGCAGAACAACATCCGAGTAAGAGCGACTGATTTAAGCACTAATTTCAATGAAAAATAGTTGTTTTGCTTAGACTATTAAATGATAATTGTAGATTACATTTTATAGGAAAAAGAGCGAACAGGTTCCATAATCAATTATAAATCTTTAAAAGTAAATACAATTTTCTGTGATTTGGTGAAAATAAAAGGCATTATCCAGGCTAAATGAACCCGAGTCAAACTTTTGCGTTCATTCAACTCGTTTTTAGCTCTATTATTTCATTCGTGATTCAGACTCCATCTTTTGGTTAGGGTATATTCCAGAAGAACGTTTGCCAGCAAAGGAAAAACAATGACAAGCAAAGCAACTGCAAATTACACTTGAATGGAACACACACAAACACACACACACACACACACAGCAATGGGGAAAAGAAAAAGGAAAAGCGCCAGCGACAAGAGCAAAAGGTAAACGACAAGAATACGATTGGAAAACGATTTTCATTTCTGCAGCTAATATAAGCGACAAATCTAAGTGAAAGGCGAAGGGAAAGAGGAGGGGGTATGTTCGGATGGTGTCCGGTACCTTTGAGTGGGTGTTACACCCCCATTACACACTCGCACACACCCACAGATAAAGCGAGAGAGTGAGATAAAGAGAGAGAGAGAGACAGGCACATGCATGCGGACAATTTCGAAATCAATATTTATGACTGCCCCAACAGATTTATTGCAACTGGCGCCCATGCGGCGGAGGCAGGAGGTTGCTTGCAACTCATACGGATTTTTGCCTTTGATTTGCACGTTAGCCCATTCTAGTTGAATTTTGTACTGCCCCTGCCCCTGCCCCTGCCCACACTCCTTTTTGAATACCCTTGCAGAGGGTGTTCACATTTTGGCCATATCTTTGCAGAGATTGCTACCCCTCCCCATCAGCTGTAGGATCGCTATAGTAGCCATGCACTTGGCATCATAATTTCATGTAAATTTAAGTAAAAATATATATTCCATAATGAAATTGAAACATTTTAATTTCCACTGCATATTAATATTATATTTTATATTTATATTATATTTATATTTAAAACTTCAAAAGTTGTACGGTACTTTTAAACGGCTTTTAATTGAAAAATCTAAAACATAAAAAATGTAGTTTATCATTTGCAAGGGCATCAGAAACTTTGGGCCCCAAAAAGCTAGCATTTTTTTTTTCTGTTCTCTGTTGCTTTTGCTGCTACTTTCTGTTGCTGCTGCAACTGCTGCTGCTTTTTGCTGTGTTCACAAAATAATAATATTCCCTGTTTGATTTTCATATGCACATTCGTACCCTCTCACAGATACACAGCACACAGATACAGATGCAGATACAGCGAAAGAAGCAGACACAGAAAGCGTATCTATCCATCTATTTATTGTCTCTGTGTATTTGTGCATTGCTTCGTTTATGACACTGCAGCATTTGATGATTTATGCATTTTAAACAAAATGTCATACATATATAAGAAAGAAAGAACTAAACTGAGACAGAGCAAGTGAAATGGGAATGCTGGCCATTTTGTTTCGCCCACCCCCCACCAATATACTTTACAAGGATTGTCCTGTTATTGTGGGCTGCAAGCGTTTTGCATCACATTAAATCAGTATTCAGGATAAACTTTAAAAGTTCGTAACAGTCGATGGTATTTATGGCCTTATATATTTGCCTTTTGTTTTGGCCCTTCAAAAGTCATATCTTGTAAACCGCTAATACCCTCTGTAAATCTGTGTAGAGGGTATACCATAGTCGAGTTATTCACTGTGGATTTCAAGTCTATCTTCATCCTCTGTTTTCGTGCCTGTGATACGTCTCTCTGGTGGCGGTGGTACCCAATCGCAAAATGATCAAAGAAATTGCAATTGCCAATGGTTGCATTGCGTTGCAGGCTTTTTGGGGCTGCTGCTGCCATCTCCTGCTCCTTCTGCTCGCTGCCATCTTCTGTGCTGCTGCTGCTGCTGCTGCTGTTGCATTCAATTAACACACACACAAACACATAGAGAGAGAGGGAGAGGGATAGAGAGAACACACATACATACATATGTAAGTGGCAGCCTTCGGCGACCACGCCTCACTCTCTACACTCACTATGTAATTCGTTTTGTTGGTTTCGGTTTTGTGCTGCCAAGCACAACTTCAATTGAATTATGAATTTCAAATTTCAATTTTACTTCTTTGGCAAACTGCTGCCGCTGCCGCTGCTGCTGCTGCTGCTACTGGCCCAACCCCTGGTGATGCTTTTGCTACGAGTATTTCTGGAACTGCAACATACTACAACAAGCAACAACAGCAACAAATGCATAAACAAACAGTAATTGCTACCTAGCCAATGCGAATGAAAGGCCTCCCAGCGCTTTTGTTTGAGCTCTCTAACCCTATATGGTTCGATGCCAGCAACGTTCAAATGTAAAACTCTCTTCCATTCATCTATGGGGAAGGGGCATGGGGGATAAAACCATAGAACGTAATGTCCATCAAGGCTTTAAGCTGTTTTGTCAGCTACACATCCACACACACACACACACACACACACACACACACACACATATAGATGCACAGGGATTCGGCTGGTAAAAAGGCCTAGACATTGCATCAATTCATCAAACGGTGCCCAAAATGGGAAAAGACTGGCAAAGGGACTGCTGCCATCTGTCAACGGCAGAGAGGGGGAGGGGGAAACGACAGGAGACTACGACGGATCAACATTCTCGATTTCAATTAGTTCTTGCAGTTGGATTTTCGAATGAATTCATCCTGTCTCTTGAATACACAAATCTCCCAATATATTTGTGCATTGGTTTGGGACTTTAATTATGCTTCTGTTTTTGTTTAATTTCAAGTATATTAATTTGATACGATGGCTGCTGTCGGACTTCGATATGCCTTATACAAACACAAGCAGACCGAATATGATTGGCATCCCATTAAAAATGCTCACTGCCTGAACTGTTTAAGCGTAATTAAACTTAATATATGTATGTACATATGTACTTCAGATACTCGCACTGTTTCGCTGAATTGTTCGACGTTGCTCTGCTGCTCTCGAGACCTCGCCTCTGACCTGGCTTAATGAGCCGCAAACGCGTTAAACATGCAACATGATGGAACAAGCCGCAGACTAATGCTCCGTCTTGCCGCATCCACGGGCCAGGTAAAAGGCCACATATGAAAATTCATTCTCGAACAACAACAACACGACAGCCAGACTTGTGTCCCTTGCGGCACTTTGCACGAACTTTCGCGCGAACATGGTACACATGAAACGGCAGCTGGGGCCACCCCACCCCACCACTCATGACTCCACACATTTCATTAATACAAGACACGAGCTGAAACAGAAAAGGGCCCAAAGCGTTTTTTCATAGTTAGCGCTAACAATATGGCCAGGATTTGATGTCAGTCGGAGGAGCGACAAAATTAAGTTTTAAGAATAGGCGGGGTAACCGCTACACAAAAGCCACAGCCGCTAAGAAACTTAAAAGCATTTTTGTATAAATATATTGCAGTACAGAAATATACATATATGATTTTTTTCGATAACATAAAAACAATTAAATATCCGACGTTGCTTTAATTTGTAAGTTTCCGTAGAACCCCCCGCACATTGAAGCTAATTTTTAAACCCTTGTTGGCCTAGAACTTTTAATGTTGTTCTCCACCAACCACCAAGCAGCCACCAGTTAACTTTCACCACAATCAGCTTATAGTACATTTAAGTATGCTCAATTAGAGCGCCTAATCAGAACCAAGACCCCTTTTCGAAAAGGTCAAAGGCAGCTAGGACTCTACTCTCCCAATTGACCGCGTGAGCTTCAGTGAAGAGTCGTCAGCGCAGCTTTGTGCAGAAGTGTAGCTGAATAATTGTTTTATTGCCCACACAGTCAAATATTTATGCCTAATTGGGTGCCAATTAAGCACGGCCGGTCTACACTTTGCTGTAGATTTGGTAGGACTTTCCCACTTTTCCTTTCGGGTCCATTTTGTTTAAACTTTTTTTTTTTGTTTAACCGAAAACTTTTTGGTTGGCCAAAGCGAAAGACAAACGAGGAACAGGCAGCGCAAGGCAGGAGCTAGGCAGGGGGCTTGGCCTGGCCAAAAGCTAAAACTTAATTAAACTGTCAATTGGTTTCTAATGAATGAATGCAAAGATGAATGAGTAATGAAGCTAATTATGGCTGGCAAATACGTCAAAATGGCCAGCCATAACCATAACCCATACATATGCATGTACATAAATATATATACATAGCGATAGGGGTGAGAATTTTGTATTTTATGTGCTGGAATTTTAATTAAATCAGGCAGAAATTGGTGGTGTGTACATGGCAGCCCGCTCAGAGACAGACAAACAGATAGTACCGAACAGAGTTAGCCACTCCACAGAGTACCCGATTTGCTCCTTCTTGTTGTTCTTTACTCTACATCAAAGCAGGTCCTCGACTAATTGACAGCACGCGTCTTAAATTTCTTAAACTTTAAGCTTCTTTGATGAAATTCCTAGTGGCTCGAGCAGGTCACATATTTTCTGCCGGTAAAAATCTCTTGTTCCAGATTTCTGGTCACATTCTCTTTCCTCTAAGAAATATCCTTGGTGCTTCCTGCCTGCCCCGCCTCCTTCCGCCTTCACAAAAGGACGAAAATCTGTGGCATTCACAATTTTAAACATACGATAAAACTAAACTAAAACTGCCTATATCTACCAGATTGCCAAATCTGGTACAGATCGGATCATTATTATGGCCAGAATGAAGAAATTAATTTTCAGTTGCTTCCCCCACCTCCTCTGGCGCTTCTGACGATATTCATTCTCTGTCTCGCTCGCACACACTCTGCCCTGTGCAATGCGCGTGCAACCCCTAGCGGAGGAGATGTAGAACCTAAATGGTAGATGTAGAATATTTGTTCTAGATGTATTATCTACATTTTACATGTAGATGTAGTTAACAAATGTAGCAAAAAAAATGTAAAATTTCAAATTTAAAATTTTTTTTTAATATTTCATTCATAAGCTCATAAATTTATATACTGACTGAGTACGGGTATAAAAGTAGAGTCGCGACTAGAAGCGACTCACGTTGCTTCTCGTTTTTTTTGGTTTGGGGTAACAATTGACATTTTGACATCTTAATCGCAGCATGTGTAAAATTAAAAAACTTTTTCATTTTCCCTTTCCCCAAAGAGAGTGAAGCGGAGAGAGCATTCCATTCGACGTGACTTGACGACGGAATGCAAATGTGCAGCAAGCAGCCTTGATGGCAACTGGAAATTAAATGAAAAGCCAACAGAAGCAGCAACAGCAACGGCAACAGCAACAGCATCCAAAGCAGCGGCAGATCGGAAGAGGAAAATCAGCCTTCCGGATGTGCAGACTGCGCGCAGCATGCAAATTGATTAGCCCCCAAGTAGAAGGCAGCCCCGCCCCGCCCCGCCCACCAACCCCGAATGGCAATCCTGAGCATGAACGGCAATCCAGACACCTAGACACCTGGCAACAGTGGCAGCACAAGGCAACCGACCATGGCCAGCTTGTTGTTATCCCAATGCAATTTGCAAACAAGAGCAAGGCATTAGGCCTAAGTACAACAGCAGTACAGAGCACAGGCAGTAGCAGTAGCAAGAGTAGCAGCAAGAGGAACAGGTATTTGACAAGGCTCAGATCCAGCACGAACAACAGCCTGTGGGAAAGAGCCTATCAATGGGTCTCGTCCTGCTCCCTCAACAACTTAAATCTCTGTTCACAGGCTGGACCAGGAAAAAAGAAAAAGAACTGAAAAGGAATACCATGTTTTGTGGTTAGGGATCGAACCCTTGAATACCCTAGCAAATAAATATTATCAATTGCAGATGAATTATAAACCTTAAAGCATTCAGCACAGCCAGGTTTCGTTTAGATATGCATAAATGTGAGACGCTGATGCAGATATAAAATATGCAATAAACAATTTAAAGAGTCTCAGACTTCAATATACCCTTTAAAAGGGTATACAAAATGCACTGCACTCTCCAATGCTATTATTTAGTGTGTAGGCATTTCGGCAGTGCGACCGCTTAATTACTTACAAGCCCAGAGCCAGGCAGGGCAGGGCATGGCCGAGCCGGGCCGGGCACAACACTTGGCCAAGATTAAAATGCCGGCTTAGTGAAGACTTTTGCATGTGAAATTAGTAGCTTAAACTGTGTGTATGCCAGCACACAGAGTACAAACTGAGAGAGCGGCACAGTCTTAGCTACTGCTGTTGTTGCTGCTGCTGCTGCTGCTGCTGCTGCTGAAGCTTGTTGCGGCAAGCACTTTACATGCCTCCCTCCACACACCGAATCCCGTGTTGGTTGTTGCTGCTGTTGCTGCTGCATGCGTATGATAAAATAATTCACTCGACTGCAACTCATAAATTCTCCAAGGTAGCGCATAAATTTTCAACAAATCTCGACAAAATGCCGCAAGGCAACCTCAAACCTCAGACTGTGCCTAGCTCTCCTTGTCGCCTGCTATGGTCTTAGCCATGTTTAGACACTTGGCTGCGCCACATGCTTAGCTGTTATGCCATGTTGCTGCTGTTGCGGCTATAACAACCCGACAGACGGACGGCAAACATTGCAACATATTTGTTTTAGCCAAATAGATGAATGGCTCTGGGGGCCAGCCTTGTGGAGACCAAATACTAATCAGAAATTTACCCAAGACTGTCTTGAAATATTCCAAACGCGGATATGGGTTGCCATTTGAATGGAAAACCAATGAATATCGCCCCACAGTTATGGCTAGGAGTAAATTTCCCACAGATAAGCGGGCTGGCGGCACTCTGATGCTCCCTGACCACTCACATCTGCACTCTTGCCAACATTTTTTATTGCCCCATGCGGCGGTGTCGTGTCAACATTTTTGATTTTTGCACTTGATAAAATCAATGCAATGCATTTTTATGCGAAGCAACAAGAACAACAACATCCCAAAAAAAAAGTAATGGGTAAATCGCTTTCCATGTAATGCGGCGGCATGTGGCAGACAGCAGCACAAGAGGAAAGCGGATCAAGTCACATCACAGAGAGAGAGGGAGAGAGATAGCGACAACAAAAATTACCATTTAAAAAAAAATGCCGAAAAATTGTTGCTGTTGCATTTTGTACGCATCATTGGGGCTCAATGGAGTGTGCACACACTGATACAAAATTTCTGTATGTGTCTCTCTCTCTCTCTCTCTCTCTCTCTTCTACTTCTGCCTCTCACTCTCTTTCTACACAGCGTATACATACATATATGGCCATAAAACAAAAAGTTTGCATGCCCTCAATTCGTATCGTACTCTCTGCTACCCTCGCACTTCTCACTCGATTTGTATTTTGTTTGCGAATTGGCAATTGTTCGACTCTTTTGGTGGAAAACGTGCCGCGGCCTAAGTAAATCAAAAGGTTGCCTTGCTGCTGCTGCACATACACACACACACTAATAAACGGAAACGGAAATGCGCACATGCAACTTTTGAAAAGAAAAAGAAAAAAATTGGGAGTGGGGAAAAAACTAAGAAAAAGCAAGAAAGAAAAACTCGCTGCAACTTTGCTGCGCCGCCAAAGAAGTCACATAAATTGCAAGTATTCGCAAACTGAGCTCTTAAAGTCAGGCCCAAAAAACAAACAAGAACGAGAATATAGTATATACGTGTATATTGGGGATCCGCTGTAGGCGGTAGAGCCCTATAGTATTGATTAAGTCGGCAGGCAGGCAGTGGCAGTGGCAGTGGCGGCAGCGGCAGCGGCAGCGGCCATGTCAGGCAATCCCTTAAGATTCTAATTTATATCAGCGGCAAAACTTATTTCCTGGCGCCTCTGAAAACGTCCGTACGTGATTCAATTATAAAATGCGGTCTCTCAAATCGTTGCAAAATTTATGTATTTCATTTTATTTCCCCACAACGGACAGCTCGAGTCCCCCTGGCGCCGGGCCTGTAAGCGCCCCATGCGCGTGTGGCGGCGGCACATGTGGCCCCATTTTAATGGACCTGCCTCGTAAAATGGCACCAAAAAATTTTGTCACAAATTTATGCGCTCTCATTCATAAAGGGCCGCAACAAAAGTGGCTCACGCAACAGGAGATCGGCAGCGAAAAAGAGATGGCTAGCCAGTAAAAGAAAGAACGAACGAAAGAAAGCAAGAGATAAAGACAGAAAGAGAGAGCAGCAGCTGACAGAGTATCTGCGGTCCGTTGAGAGTGCTCTGGGCGGGCACTCGAGGTGTACTTGTAGTTTGGCGCTTACGTTGCGGCTTAAGTCAAGTGCAGCTGTCTCGAAATTTCACAAATTAATTATGCAGTATTCGATTGGCTCTTAAGCGAAAGCCGCTTGTGGCAGCTATTGTTTGAGGCCCAACTGCATTGGCGGCTAATTGAGCAATTGCTGCTGTGGTGGTGTGGCCCCAAATAGGCGTTGACTGCTGCTGCTGTAGCTGCAGACAGGGCAGGGCTCACACTTTGTGGCTGGGGGGGGTCCAAGGAGCCTATCAATTTGTGCAGTAAATTGCTGATTAACCTCAGAATCCGGTGGGTAATTCCTGCGGTTGCCAAGAATCGAAGAGGAGCCCACTAAGACTAGGACTGATGGCTACAATGATCCAAAAAACACGTGAAAGACATTCATCTTGAGTGCTTAGCAGTGGAAGTAGTGTGAAAATATCACGCATCAAAAGTCCCCTAAAGGCAGAGTCTGCTAGAAAGAATGAAAAATACTTGTATATATATTTTTATATACATATGCAAATACATATTTCTCGAATAAAGAAGTGACAGGCGTTTGTCTTGGAGCTGTTGCATTTACATCCACATTTTTTAGTATTTCCCTGACATTTGTTTGTCCTGCCATCAGTCATCCTGCCGCAAAAGTCATAAATCGCAATGCGTGGATTATGCAATTTTCATGTTTCCATTTCCACGAGAAGTAGAAAGATGTGGCACACGCGCTGCCGCTGACAACAATGCGTTACAGTTAGTGTGGCAGCACAACAGCAGCAGCAGCAGCAGCAGCAATAAAATTGCAACAACAACAACAACAGCTAACTGTATTTTCTGCAACGAGCAACGGCATGAAGATGGTGTGGATGCGCCAGGATGTGTGGGGTGCGTGCCTTGTGACAACATACCAGAACACGGGCGCCACAATGGCAACAGGAAGCGCCACAGCTACAGCGCAAAGAAGGAAGCTTAAGTGGCAAGGATATGCAGCTGCAATAGCAACAGCAACAGCGGAAGCCATCAAACAATGACGCAAAAATGCAATTCCATGCTGAAATATGCCACAAAATGGTGCGGATGGTAGTGCCCTGGTTAATGGCAAAGAAACGGCATATAAGTACATCAGAAAAACCAGGATACACTAAGAGTTCCTGTTAAGGTAGCAAAAAAAATCAAACCTGGACTTAAATAAATATTAAAAATTTTTACTAGAGGTACAGAAAATATTTATTTTTAGTTTCTTGTGGCAAAACATAACCAAATGTTTTCCATTGAAAATATCATTTCTGAAATTATTTTGCTGCACTTTTTAATTGTATCCCCCAAGCAGTTAATTTTGTCTGTTTCTTTTTTGGTTGATCCAGCCCAAAATTAATAAGCAACCAAGTTGCACATGACAAAATCCACAGAAGCCGCAAGCCACTCCATCCTCTGACTGAGCCAACGAAAATCCAACGAAATTTTTATTAAAAATCCCCCAAGCGCAGTTTTTATCCTCCAGCCAGGTATGAAACTAACAGAACAGGTAAGGGGCTTCGTCGGTCTTTGCCCTCGAAATTGCTAATCATAATGAACGCACCGTCAAAAGCCACCGCACCGTGTGATCTCCCCGCCATGGACGCACTCTCCGGGTGCGTACGTAAATATACGAGTATGTGTGTGGTATACAGAAGCGCATTTTCAACGCAAATCAAGCGCTGAAAAATGCACAGTCAAAGTTGTGTTGGCGTCTGGTTCGGAACGGAGGACCCGCGCCAGGGGCGAATGAAATCAAATTTCACTGCAACTTGGTGGGCATCATCATCCTCCTCCTCCTTTTCATCCTCCTTTGTGGAATCCAACCCACTGCCATGTGTGAAAATTTTTAATACATCAACTCAAAAGCGAGACGCAGCACAGAGCCCGACAGGACACCCACATAAAAGCGTAGCGCAGCAGAGTGAAGGGAAGTGAAGCAGACCCCAAATGAAATGCATAAATAAACCTCACGCGGGGTTCTGGTTTGGACACGACTCCTGTCTGACTGCCTCCGCATGAGAGGAGGAAGAGGAGGAGCAGGAGCAGGAGCAGGAGAGTTTCAGGGAGATTTCTCTGGCTGCGTCTGCTTAAACTCAGTCAAAGGCACAAAAAGAGTCCACATGCCTCCCTCTGCCACATAATCATGGCAGAGCGCCAGAGCGTAGTCCAGAGTTGAGAGTCAGAGTCCGAGTCAGGCGCAGGTCCAGGCTGGACTCGGACCGTTCTGTGTGCACCGGCAAATAGACAGATGAAACTCAAAGGCAGCAACAACAAATGCAACAACCGAAACAATTTAAATATAAATAATTTGGTTACTCGTGTTCATGCTCATTGTGCGGCATTTTCCTGTTGCTGGTTCCGGCTCTGCCACTGGCACTGGACTCCCGGACTCATGCATTATAAAGTGTCTGGGGCAATCATTTGACGCATCCACTCCACTCCACCTCGCTGGTTTGGTTTGGCCTGGCCTGGCCTGGCCTGGCTGTCAGTGCGTTTTTGGCCAGTCTGCCGACTGCCGTCAGGCAGTGGTACAATCGTGGTTGGAGTCGCGTTTTAGGGCTAGGCTTCGCTACGGAGTGGCCCCACTACTTGCTGGCCACACAACTAAATAATTTAGTTACACAAAGGCCAGGCCGGGTGGGTGTCGGGTTGGGGTCAGATCCGACCAGATGCTTCTGACCATCTGTGGCTGACCCACCCACCCAGCAACCAGCAATGCACTGTAATTCTATGAAAATGCTAACTGCAAAACGTTAATAAGCGAACACATACCGAAGAACCTGACCAAATTCCATGCAAATTAAATCAACAAACAAATGAAAGAACAAACGAACCCAACAGGAGGAAAGTACAAGAAATAAAATACAATGCCATACAGCAGATAACTTAACAATGGGTCCTAATCCTTTCTATCAATTTAATAAGAATCATAGGTCGTTTTTCTGGCTGCGTGTACATCATTAGACAATTAAATAATTATAATTGGATAATTCTTTGAACGATGAAAATTTGCTTTTTCCCCCCGAGACAGCTTATCCTTTTGTTCAGAGTGTCAGAGGAATTTTCAGTTAATTGGTTCGAAATTAATTGATTGCTCGCATTCTTTCGGTAGGGATATCACATAACAACAAGTAGACGTACAACAACTACCATCACAGTCTAAATATTAGCATAGCAAAATTATAGTTTAACAAGACTCTGACAGTCTTGTGGCCCGTGGCCCCATGCTCTGTTCAAAGAGCTCTCCTTCCCTCTATAATTGCACTTTTGGCAGCCATTCAATGATTTTGCCGCTGTCTAATTTGGAAAACCCGTCTTACTGTGTGACAGCTAATTGAAATTTAACTTGATCGTAGCTCCACAGTAATTGTTAAAACATTTTTGTTTATTATTAATTTGCATTTTGATTGGAATTTTGACATTGTCAATGGGCTGACAGCCTCCGTGCAGACATGTGAAATAAACAATATTACATTTGAAATTAAGCTTGAGTTGCCAGAACCGACACTAACTGACGGATGGATGGATGTATGAATGAATGAATGAATGAATGAATGGATGGATGGATGGATGGACTCGGGGCGTGCTGCCTGCTGCCTGGCTGACTGCTTGACTGAGTGGCAGTTGCTTGGGGCGGTTTATTTTACATTAACATTAAAACATTTCGTAAAGCATTTATTTTTAATAAATATTTCGCCAAGAGCCAGAGCCAGAGCGCTTCGCTGCTTATTGTTTTTGGCGTGGTCCAAAAACAAGGCAATAAATTGTTTGCAATAATTGATTAATGAATTCGTGTAGGGTGGGCGTTGTGGCTCCCCCTACGAAGAGGAAGATCTTCCCTTGGATGCTTATCATTGGCAGGCGGCGGCGCTTGAGGCGGCAGCAGCAGCAGCTCCACAGCCAGCGGATGAAGGGTCATGGGTAGTGTGGCAGAAGAAACTTTTGCCATTTAGTTGGTTTGGCAGAGCAGCCTTGACGCATATAATTAACATCACCAACATAGCAGCCAGCAAAGTGGAAACTGGAGAAGCGGCGTCGAAAGCGGGAAACTTGGCGGCACCCTAGGCGTCCCGTTGCGTTGCTCCGCCACCCTGTTCCGTTCTGTGCCGCTGAACTAATTTAAATTAATTGAATATGCTTTGATAGCATTTCAATTAACTTTTATGCCGACACACGGCCTTGTGCCACATTTTTTCGCCATGAATTTCAATGCATTTCAAGTGAGTCTGTCACACACACACACACACACACACAAACACACAACCAATCCAATCGGATCCGATCCAATCCGAGCCGCCATCATGGCTCTATCTACTCGTATCTATCTATGTATCTGCCTCAGCTGCCTCACAGGCATATTCCGGCCATGCAATATAAATGAGACGCGCTCTGTCATGACATGTCCAAACCATTTGGATTCGACTCCCTCTGTCGCCTCTGGTCGTGGGTCCATGTGCGGCATTTTGCATAATAAGTGGCCAAGAGGAGGCAAAGCTACAGATGAAACGGGTGCGATGGGGGGGGGGGGGTGGTGGCGGGTTACTGCAGCTGAAACTGGAACTGGTGCTGCAAACCTTCTCGACTCATTGCATTGGGCAAGCCAACTAAATCACCAGAAATCAGTTATAAATTCGTTGGCTGGTGGCCATTCGGGCTGGGCCTCCGTTTGGAGTCCTGCTGCTGCTGCTGCTCTACTGTGCTGCAGGACATTACATTTTCAAATACATATGCATAATTCCCTTTACCGTAAGCCTTGGCGCTGATAGCATTGCAGCCCACAGTCAGACAGACAGACAGGCAAACAATCTACCCCCGCTCTGTGTGTGTGTGTGGGTGCGCCTTTTAATTATTCAAATAAAACAACATTCTGGCCATGGCCAAATTGCAAAACTGGAGAAGGACTGCATATCCGTTAGGTTTCGGTGTGTGTGTGTGTGTGTGTGTGTGTGTGTGTGTTGTCATCACCAATAAGCGAGAGAATTCCTGTCAGTCCAGTCTACAGGATTTGGGATTCGTTTTTGCTGTTTGACTTGCTCAGACTTTAATTTGCGGCCCAGTCAGAGTCCAGAACGCTTCAATCATTCGTTTGGTGGTGGCTTGGCTAATATTCATTTGCCCACTGATGGCAGAAGATCTCTGCATGAAACATAATCCCAACTGAAGTATACTCGAAGAGTAGAAGACGAATGGCAAGTCCTCTTACAAACAGCTGGAACCTGATGCCCAGATTAGAGCTGGTGTCTTGGCTGCCAACAATCTAACATACAATACGAGTCTGCAAATGTCAGTATAATTGCAGAATGTATTTTCTTTTATTGATTTTTCTAACTGATAAGTAGATTTCGATTCCGCGCCCTTCGCTGCCATTTCTCTCCTTGAAATTGATGCTACATTAAACAATTAAATGCTTCACACACACACACACACACAAAGCCACCCCAATTAAGAGATATTCAGCATAATTATAAAAGATACTTGAAACATCTAACAACAAAAAATCATCATCATCATCATCACCCTTGGCAGCATCCCATCCCTTACACGTGCTGATGCTGATGGATATGGCTAAAGTCAATTTGATTGATAACACTGCCCCATACCGCTAGCCATACCCATTGCCCCAACCAGGACCAGCAGCAGCAGCTTTTTCTTGTTGTTATTTTTTCCCTGCTCTTTCGGTCACTCTGTCAAGTGCCAATTAAACTAAAGCATGGCAACAAGCGACAGCCACAGCAACAGGACGCAGGACACCGAACAGGGCGGCGGCTAAAGGCATAGTGTATGGGCTCAGATAAAAATGGCAGATATATTTTTTGTTCACGACTTTCGTCCGGCAAACAAACACACAAACACACACACACACACGCACACACACTCACACAAGTTTTTTCCAGGAACGGGCCAGAAACTAATGACACACGGCCCGGCCGTGACCGCGCTGACGTTGATAGGCCACAACAATTTTCATTGGACAGCCATTTACAATAAACGTCAGCGATTGCCGGGTAGCAAAATCCCCGCACCGCACTGAGGGTGTGGAAAGAAAAAAAAAGCGTAGTTTAGGGCTAAAATCAAACACCATTGATTGGTGGTGGTGGTGGTGGTGGTGGTGGTGCTGGTGCTGGTACTGGTGGGAGGGACAGATCTGTCTGTGCCGTTTGATAAGCGCTAATGAATGGTTTTCTTATACGCTCCATTGGACTATGTCCGCGTTCGTTCGTGTCCTTGTCCATGTCCGTGTCCCACGGTCAGCCGCAACTCTAACCAAAAGAGAAGGATAAGGAGGCAAGAGAGCCAGAGCCAGAGCACGGCCACTTGTCGCGGTTTTGGGCAATTTAAGCGGCGGTTGCCGTTGTCATTGTCACGACGTCGATGCGGTTTTCGACTGACGCAAATGTTTGGCTTTGGGGCAATTAACGAGGCCCAAAAATGGGGCGAAACAACAACAAAAAAAAACCCACACACACACACACACAGTCCAGAGAACAGAAGTGAGGCGGTGCGCGATGCAGTTTTTTTACCCGCTGCTGCACTATTTTTTTGCTTGTAATAAAATGGCAAACGTATGCCGATGCAATCAATAACCGAAGCCTCGAACAGCTCTGAAAGGCAAGAGCTCAACGGCAAAAGCAAGCCACAACGTTGTCGATGTTGCTGTTGCAAGGACATGGCACAACAGCAGGACCAGTAGAAGGAGCTGGTGATGGTGGAAGAGGAGGAGGAGGAGGAGCAGCAGCAGGAAGAGCAAACCAACAAGCGACTTAATACAGGCCAACTTGATGAAGATACAAGACAGATGGATAACGGCAGGTGAGCTCAGGCATACAAATAAGAAAATTTCCCAGTGTCCCCTTCACATTGCATCATCACCTCCCCAATTCCCACCAATTCAATGCGCACCTCTCCCCCAGCCACCCCATTGACAGGAAAAGCTTGAAAAAAAAAAAACCTGAAAAGAGAACAGCAAAAACAAAACAGAACAAAAAAAAAACAGACAAAAACTTTTAAACAAGATTCGGCACTCGGTGCACAATGACCAACAACAGAGACTCAGAGACTCAGCCTCTTTTATGCTTGACCATGGTCCATGGTCCGCTCCAATACAAATCGTTACCAATTTTCAGCCGGATGGGGCGAATTGGTTCGTTTGGGGAACTGATCTGGAATGGGTATGGAAATGGAAATGGAAATGGGAGCGGTCAGTGGCAGTCCAACCCCACATAAGCAATGGTCAACTGTATGGACAAACATGAGGCACACACCTTTCATTTATTGTTCGCCTCCTCACATTCTCATGCTGCTGGTGCTGGTGCTGCTGCTGCTGCTGCTGCCTCTTTCTTTGTTCCTTTCTGGCCCCTGACTCTAGTGGCGTATTCGTAACGCTGACCATTTTCAGGAGGCAACCGCCGCCGCGTACGACACGGTCTTGTGGGTGGGTGCGGGGATTCGTGGCGAAAGTGGGCGCTGCTTCTGTTGGAAAGGCAATGGTCCACTGCAGTGGGATTGGCAACCGGACTGGGTACTGGCTGCACACGGCTTTATGTTGTGTATGTGTCTGGCCGAGGTCTTTACGTTGGCTTGATTGGATTTGCCGATGCAAATGAAGAATCCAATTTTTAAAGTTTGTTTTTCGTTATCGTTACGTTTCTTGTTAGTGGTGGGACCAGGCCTCCTACTGCTGCTACAGGTCCTGCTCCTGATGCAGCCTCCTTCTTGGGTTAATCTCCCGCCCCAACCATCCCACCCAGCCCTGTCTGCGTGTCGTGTCTCTTTTTCACCACGTAGCTGGTGTCTTGGGCTCCACTTTTTGGCCATTTTTTGAGTTCTTTTTACACTTTTGGTCAATTTTTTTCCACACTCGGGCATACAATAGGCTGCTGTCCAGCCACTGACGCAAAGCATCACGACGAACAACAACTATAACTATGGACAATTCAAACCAACCGACGGACAGACAGACAGACAGACAGCGACAAGCGGACAGCAGGGAGCAAAAATTTGTTGGCTGCATAGAAAAATAAAAAAAATAAAGGAAAGGAAAAGTTTTTTGCTTTTTGGTTTGGCACGCCATTTGTTTGTGCTGTTGCTGTTGTCGTTCCCGTACCCATTCCCCTTCCCATTAACATTGGCTTTTGCCTTACCACAAAATCGAATTTTCACTTTTAAACAATTGACGTTACCACATAGAGACACAAAGAGAAGTGGAAGAAAGAGAGTGGGAGACACACACCTGTACTTCAGCTGCCTGGACTTCTCTGGTTTACCCTGGACAGAGGGTATGCTGATTTTGCAGAGCATGGAAGGCAGAACATGAACATCAATGTGTAAATATTTCCTGCTTAAACGAATCTCATAGAACCTGTAACACCTAAAGGACTCGAATATCTTTGAGTCATTGAATACATTTTTTCTAAATAATTTATCAAAGATCATTTAATCAGAAAATAAATATTAGATTCGTTTTATAAGGGTACTTAAATCTTCAGTTACACATTTCGACTTTATTTCTTCTTCTGTTTTATCAAGTTTCATTCTCTTTTATTTCGCCTTTTTTTCCCCCTTTACGAGTTTGCCTTTCAATTTGTTGGTTTCTCTTTGTTTTTGCACTGGTCAGCTTAGTGCTGCCTGCTGCCAACGTCCAGCCCCTCCCCGCATCGTGGCCAATAGCTTTTGTGTGCAGTTTATTTAGGAAATAAATTTACCAACTATTTGGCTAAACTGACAGGCGGGGGCGGCGGTGGACGACACACAACGCAGCGAACTGATTGGTTCAAATACCGAAAAAGAATTGCGTTAACCCGAAAATTTCATTTTAATTATCGTTCAACATTCGGTTAAGCTCTGTGTCTGTGTATTGTTTGCAAAAACAAAATGGAATTGCAGCCTCAGTGCGTGTTTTCAGCCCATTCGATCAGCTGTAATAATCAATTAGGTGGCTGCGGGGCTGCGGGGTGGCGAGTCTAATGAAAACATGGCATTTTCAATTTGTTTATTTGCAATTATTAGAATTAACAATGCGCTAATGATTGAGTTGGAAATTAGCGCTATTTATTTAGTCATTATATTACCTGAAAATAATCATCCACCGATAAAAAAAAAGAACTAGGCAATTAAATTGCATGAAATTTGATAGCTCAATAGTAGTGGAAGCGACGACCCCTCGTGGCATCACGGTGGTGGCAGGCACTTTACGGGGATTAAATAATTAAGCATCGACTGTCGGGCAATTTATCATGAATGATTTGTACAAGTGCCACACACCAGAAAAGGAAACCCAACCAAGCAGACACGCTATCGAATTTCGCCGGTAGAAGTGCTGCTGCTTATAAATCTATTGCAATACGATCCCCTGACAGGCAGCCACAATTACAGCAGAATGAAACAATCGCTGGAAGAGTATCAATAAATTAATCAACATCCCAGAGAGAACTTGTCTTGAGTAGACGCCATTAAATCGTTTGGATGCTATTTTAAGAAGCGAAAGCGTTTACGGGCCTATGGCATGGTCAGCGGTAGTGAAAATTAGCCACAAAACGAGGCGGCATATGCCATAAATCCTGGACCGAAACTGAGGCAAAACCTTCTATGGCCAGAGCCTCGAACTATGAGGCGAAACTTTATTGACCCACAAATAACGTGCAGATAATTACAAAAACAAAAGGCATTGGTCTTGGGGCTTTGGTCGACTGCCCCCCAGGAAAGTGTGGGGGAGTGTATGGGGAGAATATGGCAAAGTGGAAAAACTACTTACAAGTATGTTAACATGCGCAATTGTTGCCTTGTCCGGGATAGACCAACCTCCGGGGCATACTCGCACTCAAGCCAAAGGAACGGCAGGCAGCTCTACTCCATCCAGCAACAATGGGACGGAAATCTTTTCTTTTCTTTTTTCCTGTCCGCTGCTGTGGGTTTTCCCAAAGATGCTCAAGTTTATTTCTTGTGGTCATGGCAAAAAGTAATCCAAAAGATAAAATACAATAAAATAAAAGGCCAGGCGGTGAGTTATGTTTGTTGTTGTTGTTGCTGTTGCTGGTGGTTTCTGTTTCTGGGTCGCATCGGAGGGCAGGTCCCATAGACAATACCTTAAAGCAACCCATGTGTTGTGTCGTGTGCATAATTTATATGGCGAGCTTCACATGTTTTTGGCTAAATTATTTCCCCGGCCAGGAGAGAGCAGCACGTGCTGCTGGCCAGGCCACAGGGCTGTCCAGGTCAACCGTTTGGCCATAAATTTGGACGCCTGCCCTGCGACACGCTCTATGACATTATTGAACTTGAAAGGGATATGGCCAAAACAACAATACAACGAGCAGCAGAATACGAACAACGACAGGAGAAAGAGCTGAAGCTGAAGCAGAAGCAGAAGCAGGAGCAAGACCCTGGCCATAAACACAAAAGCCACTGAATTGACCTTGGAAATATCTGGTTAACTGAAAAAGGAATGGGCCTTGTATGGCTGGTGGATTTTATGTAAATTGGCTTACTTACGGATGAAGATATATCGAGAAAACTGAACAAAAACCTTTGCTACAATTGGAAATCACTGAACAATTGTGGACATAAATTATAAAAGGGATACGAGTCTTGACTCATTGCAGCAAAGAAAACAAAAGAAAGATAATGTAATCTATCAATTATTTACACCTTTTCCAAATTCCGAATACTTATATTTTAGCAGAAACTAAACAATGCCCTGCTAATTATTACAAGATTAACATACGCGGTCAGAGATACGGCACAAATCTAGACAAGCAGCATCACTAGGCAATAAATCTTTTGAATATAAGCATACAGAGAATATATAAAATTAACCCTGATATTTCAGATATCACATCCTTTTATGTGAATTTACATATTCTAATTTTGTGGAGATTTACAGATTTTCTAGTGGGTCAAGAAGTTAGCCAATATTCGGTGTGCTCTTCTCTACAATTTTATATACGACTGTACTTACATATACCATGCCAAAGAAGTCCAATACTCGTGTGAATATATTAGAGTGAAAGTTATGCCACCACCAAACATTAACTGTTTAGAGAAAGTCCACAAATTTCACTTTCAACCGAGAAAATACAGCTTGTTTATAGGCGATGCTACCTTGGCATCTTTTTTATTAGACAAAATGTTTTGTGCTGCTGCTGCTGCAATTGCTTTGGGACCATTTAGCATTTTCGAGTAACCACATGGGGCCAAGACCAGGCAGCAGCAGCCACAAAAGCAGCTACAGAATAAGCCATGGCCCCCCACCCAAAATCCTAATGGCTGCAAGGGGGCGCATGAGAACAAGCGCTAGGAGACGTCGCAACAGACGGACGGACGAACGGACGGACGGATCGTCGTTGAAGTATTACGAAAACTCTAAACAAACGCAAAAAGTTGTTGCCAAAGAAAATGTTTCTTAATTTGATTTCTTCAACGCCCCTGGAGTGCAGTATTGTGGCCACGGGGGCATATAAATGTGCCGTGTATTTTATAAATATCCACAAATATAAAATTTATATATATATACACACACAGGTATGTACATATTTAGGTGTATAAAACAAGAACAGAGCTAAGAGGCAGACAAGGTATAATAAAAAGGCTTGGGCTGAAAAGTTTTTAATAAAGTTTTTATACCCTTGCCAGCCAGGGGAGTATTGTCTGAGAGTTGGGCGCCATTGGCCAAATGGATATAATTGAGGCAATTTGTTATGAATGAAATAGAGGTGAGGGCTGATTTGAGCTTTGAGGGAGTTGTTCATTGGCTATGCTGTGTACTCTTCAAATTATGAAGTGAGTTTAAGGCTTAGTTTGTGAAGGAGTAGTTGAAGTTAAAGTAAAAACTTATGGCTCGTATATTGATTGAGCTGCTCACAGAATGACTTTCCTGTATATTCAATAATTATCTCCGCTTTATTATTCCCAAAAATATCATAGTAATTCCTAAAAAACTATTCCTTTCTATTTTAGGTCCTATAACCCCTGTCCTCTTACGATCTGTAAAATGCAAAACCTTTGGAGGGGGTAGGATGTCAGAGGAGTTAGCTAAGGGAATAGCTTTGCCCGCATGCAGTTTGAATTTCATTTCAAAACAATTTGTAAAAGTCTCTCAACTCGAAGACACACTTGCGGCCGCGCTACAATCGAACTTTGGTGTGGCAGCTAAGCAAATTTGCTGGAAGTCGGCGGAAACTGATGCTGCCACTGTTTTTGCCACTACCAGTGCCGAGTCAGCAGTGTGTGTGTGTGGTAAGAATGAGGATGTGCCTCTGTTACCCAGCGCTTCCTGTGATGCGTGTGGCTGTCAATAGTTTTCCCTTCTTTTTCCCTATATACTCGTACTTGTATTTTTTTATTCTATTTTTTTGATGAATTGACAGGCAATGCTATTTGTCAGCAGTCAATGTGTTTGTTACATTTTATTGCCAGCTGGCTGCTGCTGCTTCTGGCTTCTGGCTTCTGGCTGATTCTGTTGGGTTCGCTGGTTGCTCCATTGTTAATGTCAGGCATTGGGGCCATACGCTAAACATGGGGAGCAAGTTATTTGTCTGCATTTTATATGCAATTTCTCTATGCATCTCGCTGTTAGACAGACGGCCTGTCAGGCAGGCAGGCAGGGAGGAAGGGAATGGGTGGGTAGCTAAGGGCAGGGGAACCACCACCAGCAGCAGCAGCAGCAGATATACCAGCAAATTGTGTTGTATTGTGCCTGGATGCATCCGACATCCGACAGTCGACAGTTGAGGGTCGATGGGCTAGGGCCAAAGCAGCTTCGATTTGCATGGTCGCTGTTTGAAATAGATTACGCATCCGGGGTGCCAATTGCCCTTTCCGAACAGTACTTGAACTTCATTGAGGAGCAGCAGTAGCATCCAGCATCCAGCCCCCAGCAGCAGTCCAATCAAAGAAATTGCTCTGTCTGCCTGTCTATGATTGAATAACTGAATGACGATCTCATTGCAATCAACTTTTGCGACAAGAATGCAATGTTAATAATTCTCACTTCCAATTTGATTTGAAGGTGTCTTGTCTGTGTTGGCCCTGGCGACGCTTTTAATGAAATTCTTTTGACTGGGGTACAAAAAAAAAAAAAAAAACTTTAATGACATCTAATTTGTGGAGCAGGCTTACAGCAGCAAAATCATGTGGGAGGTCTTGCCGGACTTATCTGTCGAGAAACGTAACCCTATTTAATCCAAGGCTTTTGTTTTCGTCTCCTCTTCATTTTCTTTTCATTTCACACAATTTTCCTTCTCTCTTTCTCCCTCTCTCTGCCGATTTGCATGGGAATTTCCATTCCTTTTCGTTTTTCTCACTGCGATTCAACGGAAATGAGACTTCATTTCGCACGTACATACCTACGCCAGCTCCACGCAGCCTTTGACTGCTCGACGACGAGGATGGTCATCGTCCATGGAAAAGAGGATAAGAGGATAAGGTAGAGGTGGTGGCATCATGTTTGCTCGTTCCATTTCCACTCAAAGCGCAAATGAGAACGTGAAAGGTTTTCCAATCTATACAGGTGGAAACTTAATCAAACCGAACAAAGGCAAAGGGCAAATGGTTAACATTTTTGAGACACAGACCCCCCCCCCCCCCCCCCCCCCAAGCTAATATCAAAAAGTTCCAGAGGTTATATATGTATGTATAAACCTCTGATTCATACCATAATGAAAAAATAACTTTGAAATCAGTTTTATTATGCTTCTGCATGTTTTTTCCTCTTTTAATTTTATTTTTTTTCTTTTTTAATGGTTACGTTTTATAAATACATATGTAAGTGCATGTCAACATAAATTAAAATACTCCCAGTTGATTAATAATGCAGCAAGGAAAATGTCACAAAGAAATATCATTGTACGACGACGTCTGATTCGTTCACTTTGCCCTCGCGGAGCCCTCTCGAAAGTCTCAGCGACTGCGCTGAAGTACCAAAAAGGCCAAAGGATGTCTGGATCCAATGGCCAAATCTCTAATACTCTCAAAATAACATATTTAAAAAATTACACTCTCTATTTGCATCGAAATTTGTCGATGAGTAAATAATAAAAAATAAAAAATTAATAATTATAATATTATCGAACAGACAGTGGATGTATTCAAAAAATAAAGACTATTCATAATTAATGAATATACCATAAACGGTGAATAATGCGTAGTGATTCCAATTCATTTCTGTCCTCGCTCTCTAAATTCTCTCTCCAAAAAACCACATCCCACGTACATATTTATATATAAGCTTTCTCGAACAAACCCAATGAAAAATTCTCCAGATCCAATACGCTTTTTAAGTGTATGCAAATATTTTATGCCAGCAGAAAAATAAAGTCATTAAAATTGTAAATATGCAAGAGGAAAACGCTGAAGAAGGAGTCCTTCCGAGGCCAGGAGGCAGGCAACAGTGAAACCAGGATTCAGGGGAGCAGCCGTAACAACAGCTGCACATGCAGGAGGGAGCGAGAGCAGCAGCAGGAGATGACGCGGCCATCCTGTGTGCGTGCAAGAAATGGAAATGCGGTTAATTTCCGTAAAGTATGCAATAATTTCTGGCACTGAGCA
Source organism: Drosophila subsilvestris (assembly GCA_035043285.1). NCBI lineage: Eukaryota > Metazoa > Arthropoda > Insecta > Diptera > Drosophilidae > Drosophila > Drosophila subsilvestris. The sequence continues at coordinate 10,802,909 of JAWNNB010001746.1, forward strand.
TAAGCAACAGCAGCAAAATTGAATGCAAGCATGCACACACACACACACACACACACACATGGATACGAGGCATACTCGTGTGTACATGAATGACTGTGCGAGAGTGCGGCAACAAAAGGCAAAAGCAAAGGCACAAAGTAAAATAACTGCCACACGTCCGCCCCCCCTCTGTCCGTGCAGACCGAACATGTAAATCTCTTTGGCCGCGTCTGCAAAGACGGAACTAACGAACAAACGGACATTCATCAATATAAATCAACCGACGTCCACAAGCCAGGCCCAGTACCATTGCCAGTACCAGTGCCAGGCGGAGACGGAGCCTCCTCCAGTAGAATAAATAAAAACATTTTTGTATAAAAATTTCTGGCAATCGTTGGGCAAGCGGGGGGGGTCAGCCGAGAAAGCGAGGCTGTAAAAATGTTGGCCAAAGAAATATTTTCACATTTTTGTACACTTGTAGAGGGTAATACGACTTTGACCAGCAGTTTGCCTTGCGTTGGAAAAAATATTAATGCTCAAGCGTGAGAAAGTTTCAGCATTATCAGACAAGTCTCACTTAAGAAAATCTAAGTAAAGATTTACATTATTTATCAGTCCATTATATTTTACTCCCATATCATAATCATCGTAGGGATTATATCGTAAATATATCCACCACTGGAATGATCGAGCTACAAGGGTATTTGTATCGTCAACCATAGAATTCTGTCCTTCATTCTTGCTATTTATTTGTGTTCTTATTCGGCAACTGGCAAACGGACGGCATCGGCTTCGGCATCGGTTGTGGCCGTCGCATTGTGCACTTTCCTGGCGCTGCTACTGGTACTGGTCCACCCTTTGGTCCTTACTATGCTTGCAGCTGGGACTCTCTGGCTGTTGCCACAGTAGCATTTTCGTTTCATTATGTTCCGCGTGCCTAAAGGATTGCAATATATATTTGAATTTTTGCTGCTGCTGCTGCTGCTGCTGCTACCGACTGAAATCGTTGACTGCGAGGACTGTACTATAGTTGGCACTCGCTGAGGCAGTGGCAATGGGTTGAGGTTGGCGCGCACACACAGATACACATGCAACACAACAGAATCGTTGAGGCCACGCATTTTGACTTCGGTATTTGCGGCTTTTTATGTAATTCATGGTCTCTCTCCATCTCTTTCCGTGTGTGTGTGTGTGTTTGTGTGACTGCATATTTACTGCCTCAAATAAAAAAAATAAAAGACGAACAAAAAAAATAATTGTGCAAGCCTCGTCGTGGTCCTGGCATGCATTTGGGGCAAAGAAGCTTCCCGAAAATCACGTTATTTATGCGATTTTTCGAGCCATGGTATTCGAGATGATGCCACATGAGCCAATTAAAGCCATACAAGCGCACAGACCAAATGTCAAAAGAGAAATAAAAGCCGTGTGATTGCATCGGTTGAGATTAACAGAAGAAAACCAAAGCACAGATGTGCCATTCGTATTTATAATTAAGAATATTATAAGTTGAACATGGAATAATTATCTCCGTATTCCGTAAATAACAGAAAAAAAGACTTCAAAAGACTTGGCTGTCACTAAGTATTTCACTTAGCATTTGCGCCTCTTATTTATATCATTTGGAATACTTATTAATGGCCAACAATTATTGAAAATTGTTATGACGATGCAGAAGAGATTCCTGCCTTTAAACAAACACACAGCGAAAAAAAAAGAGAGGACAAACAACCCCGCATCATGGCTCGTGCTCTCCTCTCGCAATGCAGATCAAAAGCATAAAATACTATCGCACTCATTCAATGAGTGTAAAAACAACAACAACACTGATAAATAAATAGAAGAGCAGCCTTAAATTCAATTGATATGCAAATGCAAAAACCAGAGAGAGAGAGGCTCGTTTATTTTTCGCACAGTGCATTTCAATGGCGGTGCATTTTATTTGTCATTTCCGGTTTGTGCCGGATGTTGAAATTATTGAAATCAAACGGAAATGCATCGAAGCAAATGCATAAAAAAGCGCCAGAGCCCAGAGCCGAAAATTGTGCTTAAAGCACGCATTCGGCGCCTGGCATAACGATCCATTTTCCTGTCGGTCTCTGTGTGTATTTGTTTGTGTCGGGGAGCCCATAAATAAATATATATATATTTACACATATATATACATAAATATATATAAATTTAAATAAATGCAGCCGCAATACCCGCACACACACACACACACTTGGAGGAGAGATTCGCTGTTGGCTTGTCAATAAATCAGAATACTTATCAACGTCAAACGACCACAAAGACTGCTGGCAAACAACATAAGCGACCATGGACCGGGAAGCAGAACCAGAATCAGAACGAGAGGACCAGTCTGTGGCGTATCTGTTCGTGTAAGAGAGCCTGCGACGGTTTATTACGCGCGATTAAATTCATTAAAGAAAATATGCCAGCGAACCTGCAACATCAAGCGGAAGAAAATCCGACCAACCGCACACACAAAGGCAGCACAGCAACACGCCGCAACCCCCAGACCAAAGGACACCACCATCTGACAACTGACACTTGCTGCTCTATCTGGGTGCCGGCAGGCCTTCTTACGGCCCACCACCAATTTATGGCCCGCCTCTGTTTGCTCCTCTATCTTGGGCCCCAGAACTAAGTCCGCTAATTGCGCCGCCTTAGCCGGAGAGTATCTCGCGACAAGTATCCACACTCCACTTGAGGCGGTACTCATAATTATGCCAAATTTGCGCCATTTCTTCGGACTGTTGCCTCTTATTGTTTGCATTATTAGCTGACAATTTTCGGGAAACAGCACAGCATAGCACAGCTCGGGTGATGCCGTGTGGCATGGCTGTGATTAGACAGGGTTTTGGGTCTCTGCAAATGGTGGGATTAGCAGGCGCTTTGTCTGTGGCCAGAGGAGACAGAAACAGCAAATGCTTTTGGGACCGTCGCTCCTCGATAAGCGTCGTCCTAGTACCCAAAGAAGTTGATGTTTTTCTTGCATAATTGTGGCCCTAAGCCATGCGGCTGTTATTACAGGCCAAGAAATCTATGCAAATGCCTAGAGACCAAAACCAAATCGATTGAATAAACGTTTTGGCTGCAAAAAATATTTCAGATTATAAAATGTAAAACATAATTCAATTAAATTAAATTCCTACCAGTAGAGGCAATGCAAATTATCTAGCTACAACAGAGGGGGGGATTGTACGATTTCAAATCGTAAGGTTAGACCTGAATAAATAGCAAGCCACAAGGGGAACTAAATAAACTGCTGACCCAAAATTACCCAAAACAAATAGATAATTAAGATGCACCGCCGACCTTAATAAATAGGCAATGTCCAGCTGAATGCATCTGTGTACAAATATCATAACAATGTTTTTATAGCAGTAGCAAAAACCTGCAGGTTGGATATGAGTTCACACCATCTGCATGATAGCCCTCAGACCTAAGGAAACACCCTAGATAAGCAGTTTGAACCATAAAAGTGTATATAAACATCAAACTGTACCACATAAAATTAGTACGAAAGAAAACTCTGACGTATTCACTACTCCAAAGCCCAATTTGTTCAAGTACCGATTGCGGCGACATTTTGTTACTGGTACATGAAACGGTGGCATACAAATTTTCATTTACAGCCAAAGATTGAAAATGATTTAATTCATACAGGTATAATATTCAGGGCCTAAAATAAATAATATTACATGCAAAAGGAGCAGAGTTGAAATCTGCATCTACATCTTCATATAGACTTTAAGCTATAACGCTCTCGCTCTTTAAATCTTACCAGACTAAAGACTTCAAAAAATCATTGAACATTGAAAACAATTTATAGAACCAATTTGTTTTCTATATTTCAAAGCAGAAAGAAATTTCCAGTCCGCACCGCCGTTTTGTGATCCATTTAAAAATGAAGAAAATATATTTTAGAATTTACCTGAAATCCCCTGTAAAAGCCTTTGTCAACATCGATGCTCTGGCGTGACCAAATTCTTTGTTATATGTATTTCTTTTTTTTCGAATTTTTGCCCAATTGTTCAGTGTCGCCATGGTGGTGGCGTGCACAAAGCGCTGATTGCACCCCCCATACAATAAAGCTTTGCAGGCCGCCACACAGCGACCAACCGCTTTTTCCCTGCTGACATGTCCAGGCAGGGCACGAAAAAAAAAGAGATATACATACATACATATATATTCAATAGGCCAGCATCGGCCGTAAAGTGTTTTCTGGCGTTTTTCTGTAATTCGTTGTAGTTTTTTCCAAGGTAGTTTTTGTGGATTGGTGAAAAAATTGAAACTGCCTGCATAAAGGCGCAAGCATATTAAAGGCTTAAACCCACTCAGCGGCAGATGCCATATTGCTGAAATAAATATACAGAGATCGTCCCGGACAAGCCCGCATACCTCATGTGGAGATAAAATTCGTTTATGGAAATGCATTTCATTCAAGAGTCACTAATGGAATTTTTTCGCTGCAAGTTGTCCGCGAATGAGTGGCGTTTAACCAAACTTTATTAAAGCTACGTAAACGTATATGAAAATTGGGCTACTTAGCTTATCAACTGAGGCAGGAGTCATGGCTTGCCTATTGGCACGGAAAATTTCGGTTTAGGCATGTTTAGGACCGTAAAAAAAATCAATCATGGTCGGCCTTGTAGATAGTTTTAGCCCCCATGCTGTTGTAGTCTCCGTTCGATCTCATTCAGTTTTTAGTCTCGCTCCGACCAACTCCAAATTGTGAAAAATTCTCTATAAAATTTTTTGAAAAAAATTCTCAAAACAATTTTTTGATAAAAATTATAATATTTTCTTTTTTGAAATTTATTTCGGAACTTTTTAAGTCGACAAAATGTGTTCTCCATGCGGACCGGGATGTGGACCCTGCGACCCCTGCTGTGGGCCTTTCGAGTGCTCGCCCAAGTGCTACAACTCGGCACAGCTGGAGGCCTTGCCACAATGCGCCCCGCGCATTCCGCCGCCCTTCCCCAAGTGCATCACCGTGCAGCAGCCACCTCGCATGATCTGCAAGAAGCGGGTCGTGTTCACGGAGAAGATTGTTCCGGAGCCGATGGTCGTTAACCGATGCAGGCAGATCACGATCCCGAAGGTGGTCGACGCCACGCGAGTCATCAAGGTGCCGAAGCTGATTTGGGTCTCGCAGATGGTGCGGGAGCCACGCGTCATCTACTACCCGTCGATGATACCCGACCCGTACGTCGTCTGCTACCCGAAGCGGGTCTGCGAGCCGAGGGAGGTGTGCCAGTCGATCCTCTGCCAGCCGAAGCCGCAGACAATCGACATCCCTCCTCCGAGGGAGTACTGCTGCTACCCGAACGGACCCATCAACTACAAGCCGAGCGCCGCCTGCCCGCCGTGCCCCATTGGACCCTGTGCCCCGGGCGGAGGATGCTGCCCCTTGCCGTGCTTCGCCACCAACCAGTATCCCATTGCCGAGGGTCGCTGTGGGCCTTGCGGGCCCTGTGGTCCTGGATGCGGTCCTTGTGGTCCTCGTTGCGGACCTTGTGGGCCTGGGGCTTGTGGCCCGTGTGGACCGGGAGGCTGCGGTCCCTGCGGACCACGTTGTGGACCCTGTGGACCGTGCGCTGTGCCGAATTGCGGGCCCTGCGGTCTGACCATGCCTTCAGGTCCTTTCATCCCGGCGCCCTGTGGACCTTGCGGAACGGGTGGCTGTGGTCTGAATGGCCCCTGTGGACCATGTGGACCTTGTGGACCCTGCTCGCCGCCATGTCCTTACGAGTCGCCCGAGTGTGGACCCTGCTACCCGTGCGCGCCCACTCCGTGGAACACGCATTGTGGACCGGTCGGACCGTGTGGCCCCCAAGTGCCTTGCGGTCCTTGCGGTCCATGCTAAGCAGCCGCCAAAAAAAGAAAACCAAGCTGGAGTACACGTTGTCGCCCTGGAGTGCCCTGTGGTTCTTGTTAATCGGCTCAAAATGGCTCTCAAACTGATGACGCAACGTTTGGGGAGTTCTGCAACAACATTTTTCCAAGTCTACAGTAAATTTCCACTGTCAAAACCAGCTGAAAACCTCATGGGCTGTAATTAAAAATACAATTGAAACGGAATTCTCATTGCCTACTTTATAATATACCCCCCTTTATAGCCTGGTACTCGGCCGAAAAATATTTTTTACCAGTCAAATCAGGCTGATGTTCATATGGAACGGATTATAAGGATGTTGTTGGGCGATGCTTTTTTTCTGCTGTTTATAAACCGAATAGAGAAGACAAATAAATTAATAATTACTAAAGATTACTGAGCACAAGCGAAACGTCAAAAAGTAATTCCGATTTACTTTTGAAAACGGAAAGTTTCGGGCTCCCTAAATATTTTCAGAGCGGCAACATATTCCCCGCCGAAATTTAAAACGAACGGCTTTTCATACAATTACAAACGGAACAAAATAGAAGACTTATTAATGCATTAACATGGCAATTTATCTCGTGCCTTTTTTATAAACAATATTTTGTTTACCCAACCTCTCTTTCTCCTACGCCAGAGCAACAGTAAGACCCGACAATCTCACAATGAATTTTTATTTTAGATCTGTGGCAGCCACAATTTTAAGGATACGATACAACTAAATGCCGAATCTGAATCAGATCGGATTATAATTATAGCCAGAACAAAGAAATTAAATGTCAGTTGCTTCCCCCACCTCCTTAGGCGCTGCTGACGCTACTCATTCTCTTTCTCGCTCGCACACACTCTGCCCTGTGAAGTGCGCGACCGTTGCGGAGAAGTTGTTGAATCTGAACTACATAGACAATGTAGAATATACATTTACATTATGATTTACATGTCAACAAATGTCCTAAGGGTGTAATCCCTCAAAAGGTTTCAGAAGAGGGAAAGTTAGTTTATCCGTTGATTCTTAGTTGGGGACGTTGTACGGTAATCCTTCTTAGAACTCGTATACAACATCTACGGACTACATCATTGTCTTTTTAACTCTACCTAGAATCACACCGTGACCATAAGCAGCAATCAACAGCAACCAAAAATTTAGAGGGGACCAAAAATAATTTACACTGAGATATCAAAACATTTCATCATATTGTACATATGTACGAGAACATATGTAAAATGAACAACAGAAGGAAAAACAGAAAGAATCTTTTTTTCACTTACCTTTTACATTTTTCATTTTTGCATCTCCATTCCGCGCAATTTGCGCCCTTCTTTTTCACATTTGTTTGCATTTGTTTTCCTTTTCACACATACAAAAACACAACAAAAAAATACCCGCGCGACGTTGCTGCGAAACGAAACGAACGAAGAGACACCAAACGTAACGGGATCGAACGAGAAATTCTAATAAGAGCACACATTTTGGGTATACGTGCGCACACACCAAACGAAAGAGAGAGTCAGATCAGCAAGATTAGGAAGCACGCTGAAGCACGCTCTTTTTTTCCTCTCTTCTTCTTTGCGCTTTTTACATGATTGAGCGGGAGAGGGACACAACTTCGCGCACTTTTTGGCATATTTTTACACACACACAGACACATCGCGCGCACATGCACTGCAAATGTATGCATGTAGGTTATAAAAAAAAAACACTTATTACACTGCACTTTCATATATTTGACCAATATTTCCTTCGCCGATCTGCCATTTAGCATTTCACACACATACATTGCAAATGTATGCATGTAGGTTATAAAAAAAACTTTTACACTGCACTTTCATATATTTGCCCCATATTTCCTTTGCCGATCTGCCTTTTTGGACATTTTCCATGCCTATTTTCATTTTCCACTGCACTACACAGCTGCGCGACACTTTTTTCCATTTAATTTACCGTATTTTCCCGGACCGAAACGCGGAGTGGACTTAACACTCTGACCGCACTAAAACTGGAGGGAGAAACTGGTGAAGCAGTGAGAGCGGCAAGTGCGTAGGTGTTGGATCTCTTTTACGTTTGCTCTCTTTGCATTCAGCTCATAAGGAGCGAAGGGGACGGAGAATAGGAACTTCTCGCGCTGCTGACGTGTGCCGGCTTGATTCCAAATCAAAGTAATCGACGCGGAACATTGTGCAATGTTTTCTCGATCGGAAAATGCTTGGATAACTGTTGGATGCACGTGGCAATGAGGAAAGTATAAAAGGTGTTCAATTTAGGAATTATTACAAGCAAACATAAAATTCCTCTGTTTCTCTTTGCTGCGTTTTCTTGTTGGTTCTCTCTGGGTTTCTAGTGACAGTGAGCCAGAGAGAGCAAAGCAACGGTGAAACTCAACTCTCTCAACTTCTCCTGCGAGTGAATAAGAATGGCAAATGGAAAGACAATGGAATGAAGGAGGCAATGATAGTTCGGTTTGGGCAATGATTTTGATGGCTTTTCAAACAGCAACGAAGAGCAATAAATGTATGTAAGTTTTGCAACTGTTATGCTGCCATTGTTCTGCGACTTAAACTTTCTCCAGTTGATCAGCATCATTTTTTGCAGATAAACCAACCAACAAAAATTTCCAATAATTAGAGAATTCAGAAGAATAGAACAGAACAGAAACGAATATCCGTACAATAATTATAGAGCGCCACATCTACATATGTAAACCGTATTAGTGGATGCGAAATCAAGCAAATAAATACAATTTTATTCAAATTACAGTTTGTTTATTTTAATGTAGACACAAAACAAAGAAAACGGTTTGGCAGCCACTGGCTAAACGTGTGTTGACTGCGCTAGAGCGATGTTTGTAACCCGTTATACCGTAGGTTTAGATAACACTGTAAACGAATTGCAACTTTTGCTCATGACTTGTGTATATAACGCTCTAGACTACAATATCTAATATTTACAATATAGCATGTACTCATCCAACTCGTATGGGATGTATATCATACCCATACACAGAACTGCGATCCTTGGAGCTTGTTTCGTATTATTTATACATTTTTTTCTCTGCCACTCGTCGTAATTCGTATGTATGTACATATGTACATATGTATGTACATATATCCGATATGAACTTTCTTCAGTGTATTATGTATGTGTTTTATTATTATGAATCCTCTGCAGTACGGGTCATCGACCCGACATAGACCTGACAGCTCGATGACATAAGCGATGACCTGACATACGATGGACTGTTTACTTTAACCTAGGGATGTCCTAGGAATATAAACGATGACAGCGATAAGCGAGAAAGGACAGAAAGTAAGGCCTTAGTCAGCGATGAATTTCCCTAAAAAAGTAAAAAAGTTTGGTTTGACCGACGCGTCGATTCGACGTCGACTTCATATTCTGCTTGGCTGCCGCAGCGGCAGAGAAAAACGGCTGAATGACGCGTAGTTGACATTTGTCATCGCTCACTTCTGGTACTGCAGGGTCTTGACAGAAGCAAAACCAACAGCAAAACTTGATTTACAAAGTGTGTTCGAAGCAAACCATACAAAAAGAAATTTACATATACATACGTTCATATACATACATATGTATGTACATATGTATATCAATTTTAAATTAATGTAGCATTTTAATTGTATAAATCGAGAAACCGACATCTAATCAATTACAATTACAACAACAAAAAGGAATAAATGAAAAAATTTTTGTACTCAAAATCGCAAGTTTTAATGGAATTTCGAAAACCACACGGACCCCACGAAGTTTTTACTCTGTACGTGTGCCGACTGCGCTGCCCGAAATGTTTTCCTATGCACAGTGCAAACGACACTGCCGGCCTCTGTGTTAGATGTATACTCGACATTGTAGATGTAGATTTAGATAACAGATGTAGCAAAAAAAATGTTAAATGTAAAATATTTAAAAATTCTCCATAAATAATCATAAGCTCACAAATTTATATACTGACTGAGGACGGGTATAAAAGTAGAGTCGCGTCCAGAAGCGACTCACACGTTCCTTCTTGTTTTAACATACAGTTGGTCATATTTAACGGCTACTAAAATGTCAATTTTTTACAGCAAACAAATATTTTCTAATCTGAGTAGTAGGCTTCCAAGAATGGAAATAATTTTATTCCGAATGAAGTAGGCATTATCATTTCAGTTCCGTATTACTGCTCGAGCTACAGCCAGATCTCATTTCGATTTCAGTTTCGCTTCGACAAGGATCCAAATTTAACTAAAAAATTTTGTAGCTAAATAATTTACAAAAAATTATTAGTTTTTCTCTTTTTTTCGATATTGTTTGAAATTTTCGATTAACAAAATGTGTTCTCCATGCGGACCGGGATGTGGACCCTGCGACCCCTGCTGTGGGCCTTTCGAGTGCTCGCCCAAGTGCTACAACTCGGCACAGCTGGAGGCCTTGCCGCAATGCGCCCCGCGCATTCCGCCGCCCTTCCCCAAGTGCATCACCGTGCAGCAGCCACCTCGCATGATCTGCAAGAAGCGGGTCGTGTTCACCGAGAAGATTGTTCCGGAGCCGATGGTCGTTAACCGATGCAGGCAGATCACGATCCCGAAGGTGGTCGACGCCACGCGAGTCATCAAGGTGCCGAAGCTGATTTGGGTGTCGCAGATGGTGCGGGAGCCACGCGTCATCTACTACCCGTCGATGATACCCGACCCGTACGTCGTCTGCTACCCGAAGCGGGTCTGCGAGCCGAGGGAGGTGTGCCAGTCGATCCTCTGCCAGCCGAAGCCGCAGACAATCGACATCCCTCCTCCGAGGGAGTACTGCTGCTACCCGAACGGACCCATCAACTACAAGCCGAGCGCCGCCTGCCCGCCGTGCCCCATTGGACCCTGTGCTCCGGGCGGAGGATGCTGCCCCTTGCCGTGCTTCTCCACCAACCAGTATCCCATTGCCGAGGGTCGCTGTGGGCCTTGCGGGCCCTGTGGTCCTGGCTGCGGTCCTTGTGGTCCTTGTGGGCCGTGCGGTCCTGGATGCGGACCCTGTGGCCCTGGATGCGGCCCCTGCGGACCCTGTGGGCCTTGTGGGCCTGGTCCCTGTGGCTATGGTCCTTGCGGCCCTTGTTGAGCAACAAAAGTGCAGGTCCTTGCGAATGTTCGAATCTTCTGTCGAATGTTTCGGCCCCAATTTTGATTAAGTATATTTGATGATGTCGGGAAAATTCTTTTGACAATTTGTTAAATCTGTTTGGGGGCAACTGTCATGTGAACTCAATTTCGGTCTGGTGGAAGCCAGAGGCCTCCAGTAGGCGGCGATGCTCTTTGTCTGTCGCAATGTCAACGCATATAATTTCCACATTAATTCCGATTATATGAAATTCATTAACTTGCCGAAAAGAAAAACAATACAAATTAGTAATGGGCGGCGGCGTGGGTGGGGCCCGTCTGGACATGTATGTTCGGCGGATTCATAATGAAACGGCAACGGGGCAGAGGTGGGCAAACAAAATGCACGAGTGCACGGCCCGTGCATCCTGTCAATCCTCGTATACTTATGCGCATCCGGTTTGAAATGCACGCAAACAATGCAGACACACACACACACAGATACAATACAAATGCCATGGCAGTTGCAGATACATTCCCAGCCGCATATCTGCATCTCTGCCGCTGTCTGTCTGTCTGTCTGTCTGCTCCCCGCTGGTTGCCATTGGACCGGAAGAAATTATTGTTATTCGAATTGATCTGCCAGCAGTCTCTGTCGCTGCACTGCACTGCTGCATTGCTGCCGTTGCACTGTCGCTGCTGCCATTGCGGTTGCGATTTGGCCTTGCGATAGGCTGCTGGCTGCTGCTGCTGCTGCTGCTGCCACCGAAGCGATATCTCAGTGGCCCGCCGGGTTACTGCCAGCTCTCTGATAACGTCAACGCAGCAACGGGTATCCAGCGCGCTTTTTTTGCTGCTGCCACAGTCTGCGTTATTTATTTGCGCTCACATATGCATAAATAACGTTGGCTGGGGGGAGGCGGTCGGGAAAACCCACGCCCACCAGCTCTCAATTCCACCATCACCCCCTACTGCTGCTTGGACAATAAATTGCAAAAATATTATTTTATCAACAATAATTAATTAAATGCACTTAATTGCGTGCCGCAGTCGCAGTTGCAGTTGCAGTTTCTGTTTTCTGTTTTAATACCCTCTCAGAAAGGGTATTATAATTAATTGTGAATCTGCCCTCAGCACTTGAGTTATCTGCTGGAATCTTTACACAGATAAAAAGAGAAGGCCGCAAAGAAACAATCCCTGAATTAAAATCTGTTTAAGGTTTCCAAAGTGTATCCGTAGCTTCGGCACCCAATTCAGTGCTTCCTCTCATTTTATTTATTTGGTGTTGGTTGTGTGTGTGTGTTTTTTTTGTTGCCGCGTTGTCCCCAGCTCGACCTTGTTTTTCTGCAGCTGCAGCTGCTGCTCTTCCTGATGATGGGTGGACCAGAACTGGGGATTGTCCACTGGGGGGACTGGGTGAAACATGGTCATCTGCATCTGCATGCATATGCTTGAGCAGCGTTGTAAGTAGCCATGTAAGTGGACAAGTGGCCGTCGGGTAACAGTTGCCGTTGCCGTTGCCGCTGCAACTGCAACTCTTCGCCCAATTCCAATCCCCTCCCGTTCCGTTCCGTGGCTGGCACTCTTCGCGATTTATGCGTATTTTTAAGTGGCATTAAGTGCGCGTTAACATCTTATGAAGCCAGCGCGCGGAGGCAACCATAAATTATGTGCAGTAACAACAACGACAACACAACAGCTGGATGGCCATTAAACGCCCCGAAAAACAAATGCTAATTGACGAGAGTTCAAGTTCCAAGTGTTTGCCTTTAAAAATGTGCAGAAAGTCCGCGGCTAATTGGGGCAACGGAAACTGCAACTGTGATGCTGAGGCATCTGCAGATGGTTGTTCTGCATTCTGCATTGGTTCTGGCTGGATTGTGGCTGGGCTTGTTAATGAAGTTTGTTACTGGGGAAACATGGACATGCATCTGTGGCAAAGGCAATATTATGCATACGCCATGTTTGCCAGTTGTTTTTGGGGGTAAAACTTTTCCACAAATCCTGTTCTTCCCCTGGACATTGTACGTTCTTTGAACACATTTAGTCTCAAAGTATATCTGTGTCTGTGTGTTTGTATGGTAATTTACAGTCCCCAGTGTATGGGGGGAAATACGCATGCCCCCACCGCACGTCCCTGTATGGGTAAATTGTTAAATTTATATACAAAAGAGAAACGCAGCAGCGCTGTAGCTGTGGCTGTGCTGCAACTGCCAAAGTAATTTGCGATAAGTGCATCAGATTCTTTGGGGAATATTCGACCACACAGAGTTGCCCCACAGCAGTCGCCATCCCGCCACACCACCACCACCACCACCACCACAACCAACCACGACAATGATAATGCAACCACAACAACAAGTAAAGTAAAGTAAGAGTAAAAAGTGAATATTTATTTGGCTTTTCGGTAGGGTTGGGCTGCCCTCTGCGAAATGTGCGCTGCGATCTGTGGGCTAAGATTAAAGCAGTTTCCGCTTCAGACCAAAATTAAGTTTAGCTACATTTTGATTAAAGGAAGAACGTTTCCAGTTGAAATGTCAATGCCAATTACATTCGGGTAAAAAAGAGGTAAAAATAATGCGCCTGTGCTCAATTATGGATATACACTGTGTGTAACGTAACTGTATGATCAGAGGTCAAACAATAAATTGATATATTATACACTGATAGAAAAAAAAAAAGTAAAATTAACTACAATCATATTTGAATTTAAAATGCGATTTTTAAATACAAACATATTAAAATTAATTAAATTAAATTAAATTAATTGGCTTTTTTAATACGTTTATATTTAATCTTAATACTGAACACTCTAAAATAAATATAATATATTAAATTTATATTCAAAACACTTTAAAATAAATATAATATATTTAATTTGAATATGAAATTTATGAAAATATACAATATATTATATTTAAATATTTTTATTTTTACATATATAAAAATGTAAGTATAAGTAAGTTTAATATTTAATTTTACAACCACTCTTGGATGAAAATCAATTAAATAATAATAATAAAAATAATAAATGAAGTAAAATATTAAAATTTCAGTGCTTTTTTCTATCGGTGTTGCCACATAAATCAGTTTTTCCCAACTGACCGACACGGTCATATTTAAATATTTAAATATTTTAAAATGCCCTTAACATTTCCAAAATTTTTAATATATTTGACTTACACACATGAAACGCACTGTGCTGCTGATATGCCCAAGGGACATTGGCAATCAGGCGGCTCTTGGTCGGAGTAAAGATGGAGAGCTGCTCAAAAATCCAGAATACATTTCATTTGTGGCTTGTCCAGCTCGCCGCAGTCTCTATCCATGAGTGTGTGTGTGTCTTCCTCTGTAAATAAGTGTATGCATGCACATGTACATATATGTATATATATGTAGGTATGTACAAAAAAGTCAATTTGTATTTCAACTTTTATGCGCGCCCTCTCTTGCCTCGGCATTGCTGTAATAATAAATTTCATAAAAGTATGCAATGAAAATAAAAATGCCAGTGCGTAATTAATGAGTCAAGGTGGTGTCATATGGTGCTTACCCACACACACACACACACACACACAGTAAGGCTGAGTATGGTGGCCACTTGGAGTGGGACCACACAGAGAGACATGCGACGACTTTGCTGTACATTGCGTGTTAAGTCGCGTATTTCATGGCGTTTATTTATTATGCACAAAGTGCCACCGAGTACGACGCGAGCTGGAGGCAATCTCCACCAAAATTATTGACTCAATTTGTAAGCTTGCATACACAGATACACCACACCAGCCATACCGATACACACACACACACACACACACACATAGACATCGCCCCTTACTCCAGAGACACGTACGCGTGTAAGCCTCGCAGGCGCGTTAATTGCTTATGGGGCGCACATTATTCAGCTGTCATTCGGTGGCAAACGCGTTGGCGCTGGCGATGGCAACTCTGGCCAAAAGCACAGAAGAAATGGCCAAAGTTGCGGCTTTGGCAAACAATTAGGCAGCTAATTTTCAGGCGGCTCTGGCAGCAGAACAGACAGACAGGCCAAAAGGCTCGAGCGCGACCTAATCCTGTCTACTGTCATGGAGAGAGAGAGAGAGGAACAAAAGAGGCAGAGACAGAGGCGTTGTCAGTCAGCCAATCCTCGAGAGCAGCAGCAGCAGCACCAGCAAAGAGATAGAATTTGGTATGAAATTTGGGCCAGCAGCTAAATCACTGCCAAAGCCTTTTGACAAATACGCACACAAGGACACGCAGACACACGACTAAGCTGCTGACTGCTGCCTGCTGAGCTGAAAGGAAACGGAAACGGAAACATACACACACACACACACACACACACACACACACTAATATGGCAAGTTATTCAAAAGGCATTCCAGATCGAGATAAATGCACTCTGGGAGCTGAAGCTTGAAGTACGTCGAGTACCAGAGAGATGCCAGGCGCCTGTCAACACCGAAAACTAAAAAGGTGACAAGGACAAAGCGGCCACGCAACGCATTTAGGAGACCCCCCCCCCCTGGTTGAGAAGGTGGATGCCAGAGCAGCACATGGCAGCTGTCATGCGTGTGCCATCGGAATGGCTCCGATTTCTGCGGCGCTGCTGCAACGCTGCTGCGGATCTGCGGCTTATGGCTAAGTGGCGCAAGTTGCAGCGCTGCATAGCCGAAGCGCATCAATCAGGCAAAGGCATCGCCCCAACGAAGCCGTCTCCTGTCAGCCGTAATTTACGCGCATTCACGCCACTCCTCCTCGTGCCACGGCAAATGGCAAACAAAAGACTTAGACACAAGAACATGGGACATGGGACATGGCAGGTGGGTATGGCAGGAGATAGACAGACAGCCCGTCACAAATCGTTTTGATTTTTCGCACACACGTGACTGATTCGCTCCGGACTCCGGAACTGCGTTGCATTAAAAGCGGAGACGCAAGTCTTCCGATGATTTGGCATATGACAGAAATCTCTGCTGATGCTGCAAAAGCACCCAGCTGCCGTAGTAAATGAAAGATGCAAAGGCATTGATGTGGTGTGGTGTGGTGAGGTGTGGAGGTGGTGCAACTGTCGCCTCAATGCTTTCAGACTATTATTAAAGTTTGCTGCAAAGCTCTCAATTATCATAAAAACACTCTAATTTCATCTAAACATTATCGCATGCCTCTGCATGTAAGCTAATTCCATTCTTAGCACAAACTAATTTCAAACATTGTTGCCACATTTGTAATTAATTCAAATGGTGGTGGGTAAATACAAATACAATAGTTTCATACATATGTACATACATACATACATATGTATGTGTACGTTATGACGTGCTTGGGCTAACAAAATCAATTCCTTTTGCAGGTGATCATTAGATTTGGTGGCAAGTGGCAAAACGATTCGCAACGTGTTTACTACATTGAATCGACGCTATTATGGCCCCCCGAATTGAATTATAATAACTGTTTCTGTGTTGTCAGCGTAGCTCAACATTGTAAGTGCGTGTATCCGTGTGCGTTTGAGCATCAATAATGTGTATATGTGTGGGCGCTCCAACAATGTGTATATGTATGTATATAGTGTATCGATGTGTGTGTGTTGGCTGTCTGTTGCCTGGGCAAGTACGTGACAGACGCAGTTTGGCGCGATTAAATTACGTTTATGATTATATTTTGCTACAAATACAATGGCCAACACACACACACACACTGTCATAAACACACACAGAAACAACACACGTGTAGAGCACAGACAGGACAGCCGCCGTTGCCGCCGCCATTGTATTGAAGTGAAAATGTTTAACAATTGTGGCAAGTAGAATGGCGGCAACAATAAGTCATTGAAGCATGGCTGCTGCTGATGGATTTTGCCCTATTCAACGTTAAACTAAACAACGACTTTTAATTGAATTTTAATTAAATCATCCTCTGTGTGTGTGTGTGTGTGTGTCTGCCCTACTCGATGCTGCACTCCATAATATCCCTAAGATTAACCGCACTTTATGCAAATCGTCTGGTTGGGCACTCCAACCCCAAACCACTTCCTTACAATCTCAACACTTTTCTGCTTGAATGAACCACTTGAACTGCACCTCCAAGTGCTACTCGACTACCCCCCACCCCCCCCCCCCCCCCAAACACATCGCTGGCGCCTGCTACAGAGGCAGTATAACCTCTCGATGCCTGCTTCAGTAGTCGTTTTGCCGGCACTGACATTAAATATCATTTCATCTGACGCTTATTGCTTATTGCGCTGGGGCACAAAACAGGCAAAACAGTGGCAGCATCCTCTTACACATAATATGGAATTAATAACAATCATACGCCACGTTGCCCCGTCTGCCAACCCGTTGCCATTTGCCGCTGACAGGAGGAGCGCATTTGGGTCTATAAGTTTTGCTCGCCCCAAGATTTCTAAAACTGTCAGAAAATTGCAGTAAAATTACGCAGAGCAGAGCAGAGCACAGCAGAGCACAGCAAAAGGCGATCGAAGGGAGTAGGGGAAAAGGAAAATGGCAGGCGCTGTAGCGCAGCTGCCAGAATGCTTATTAAAATATAAATATGCTAAAACAAAAAGCGCGTGAGGACGCCAAATGGACGAAGGGCAAAAGAACGAAACACAGCACAGCAAAACAGAAAGCAACACGGTGCAGAGCAGCAGCAGAATTGGGTGGACTATGGGGCAGAGTCAGAACGAAGGCGGAGAGCTTGGTCAGAACAGTCCAAAATTAAGGCGAAGAGAAGCACAGAAGCTGGAGCTAGAGCCCGAGCCAGTGCCCGAGCCAGTGCCCGAGCCAGTGCCAGTGCCAGAGCTCTCCTTTCCTCGTCCAAAAGTTAAAAAACTAAAGTTTTATACTATAAAATAATTTCAACTACTTGAAATAAGCACGCGCCATTGAGGGGTGAGGAGATCTCAAGTATGGGGGTAATATTCTCACAAATATACATACATATATATACATATATATACATATGTATATACGTATGTACAAAATAACAACAGAAAAAAAAACGAACAAAGGCGAATACAAAAATTTACTAGAAAACACAACTAAAGTGGAAATTTCATGCGCGCAGTGGAAACTTTAGCACTTTTCCTACCAATCTCCCCAACCAATGGCCGTCTCCCTGGGGTAACTCTGACAACCAACCATTCCAACGGGGTGGGGGGGGGGGGGGGGGGCCCAGAAAGTTCTTCTTGGCCAAACAAAGCACAGTTATTCTTTTGGGCGAATTTCGTACCAAGGTTATTTCGATATGTATTATGGAGAGTTGTGGGGAGGAGACTGGGGGTGGTAAGTTGGACCCCAGCAATGGAATCTGCGTTCAGAAAATACTGCGCTCAGAAATTTAAAAACAAAAATGAATGCCTAACTTTTAAGGCACGAAGCTTTAAATACCCTAACATAAGCTGGCATGAAAAAAACTGTGCTAAAAATAATAATATGCTGTTTAAAAATAATTAGAAACTTAGACTAGACTTAGCCTAAGTTGCCATTATATCGGCTTGAGTTTCTGTGGGTTAAACTAATTCATTTTAGAGTCCTATTTCTAATTACTTATCCTCGGAAATCTACCTTAAAATGATTGCCATTTAAAAATCTCTTTTAATTTATATTAATACAAAAATATTCATGGCAATTATTTGATTAAAATCAGAGAGTATACTCTGAATGGTATTCCCACAAAAATAATGTACCAGAGCTATGGCTTATGCATTTTTGATGTACTGCAAAGTGGGAGGTTGCTTTTGTCCCTTGCACGTAATCATTTGATTTTCATTAGGAAATGCACACAAAGAATAGCAAACTCCAACCACCGGGTCTGTTCCTGTGCCTTTGCTTTGCCTCTACCTCAATCTGCATTTGAGGCGCAATTAGACAAACATTCCATAGTGGAGCGGAGCAGGCGGGTAAGGCAATAGGCAACAACTCCAACAATCAATCAATTAGCCAATTAGTCGGCAAACTCAACACGCTCATCAATTCCCATGCAAAACTAACTAATTTGCGCACACAGCTAATCAAATTTAATTAAGACATCCAGTAAATATCGTGGCTGGTGGAAGGCAACGCAAGGCAAGGCATTACGCATACGCCTATGCCTACGCCCTACGCCCTACGCCTTTCGCTACCGCCTACCCAACTATCTATACGTCCATCTGTTGTCTGTTTGATTTACCTGTGAAATATGGTCTCTGTACACGGCACCAGACCACAATACACCAAACCACCAAAAACTCTCCGCTGGCTCAACGTTACATTTTCGGTTATCATTTGCAAATGCGTGGCTTGGTTCGGTTTGGTTCGGTTCGGTTTGGGCCGCCTAAAAGCGTGCACCGCAAAAAGGCTTACCTTCAGACAATGCGTGCCACGCCCCGGCGCGGCGCCTTCATCGAGCTGTGCTTTTGTTCAAAACTTTGAAATCCCATGCCGTACCATACCGTGCCGTACCTGTGTCAGTTGCACAGGCATACATACATATGTGGTGGCATTCCCTTCGAATTCAAATTGGACCTCCGGCCATTTTAGAGTTGGTTTTTTCTGTTTTTTTTTTTTCCACGAGTATTGCCAACTTGTTAGCTGTTTATTTGCACATTAAAGACCCACCAACTATACTGCCTGCCAGCGTCCTACCGAAAAAGCCAAGCAATACCTGTATACTGTTTGCATTCCAACTTGGTTACCCCGGATCCGGATACGGGCCCGTGCGTTCAGATAATCAACTAAACACTTCATTATTTCGTCGGTGCTGGCGTTTTGGTGCAAATTGTTTTACCAATGCGTTTCAACGGCAACAACAGAGGGAAGCGGTGAGCGGGGATTGCGCGCGAAAATCCGCTGGCTTGTTTCGCGCATTTTCTATGCACGCGTTTCCTATTTTTCCTGCTTTCGTTTCGTTTGTTTTTTTTTTTTTAATTGAATGATAAAACATCGTTCCACACCGCCTATTCTGATCCGCAGTAAGAGGCATTAATTTAGATTAGCGTACGGAAAAGTGCGGGCTCCCATGTGCCCCAAAATGGTTTACCCATCCCTGTTGCTTGTGTGTGTGTGTGTGTAAATAAGTAGTTGTTGAAAGGTCCCGCCCCGCAATTTGAATGAGATTGCATACATTAGATAGAGGGTACAGAGTGGGAGCAAAGTTGCCTAATAGCGAAAGTTATATTGAATTTACAACTGCATAGGCTAGGAATGTGCAAAATAATAGAGTCGAGAGTGGGGTGAAGGAGATCATTAAATTAGACATTAGCTGCAGAGTATTTCATCTTTTATTATTTACACCTTTAATTTGCATAAATAGAACCCACGGGAAAAATCACAATCTTTCGCTGGTTATTCAACATCAATGACTCGTAGTGATAACCGCGGCACATATGGGCACTATACCGACGGCATTCGAAGGTACGTTGGACGGGCGTCAAGTTCACATCGAAGCAATTGATTTTGAATGTATCGACATTGATGACGGCCACCATATCGTACATGCTGGCAATTCGCTCATTCCAAATGCTGACCGAGGCAATGGGCAGGCACTCCTTGTGATAGACGAGTGTGGCCTCGAGGGGTGTGCGAAAGATGTGCATGGTTATGATGCCGGTGGGACCAACGCCCAGATAATGGTGTGGCACATCGCAGACGATCATGGGCGTGGCTTGGGCTGGCATCTTGTCCGGATTCCTAGCCACGATCTTTGGCTTTAGCATGGCCAATTTACTCAGAGTGCGCAAATAGTTCGGGTGATTGGCCACCCTGGTGTCCAATGGATGCAAAAGTTCGACTATGCGATTGCAGAGCTCCTCCGCTATGGTCTCCTGCACCAGCACAGTGGCCACTGCATCCAGGGCAAAGGGATTCTGCAGGGACTCAACCAAATGGTGGAGTGCACTATTGACATCGCCATCCTCGAATATGATCATCATGCAAGGCGAATTCCAGGCATATATCACGTCTTCGGCTTCAGCCTCCGATTGAGCAGAAGCGGCCTCCGCCTCAGAGTTCTCTTCCAACTTGGTCTCAACATTATCCGCCTGCTCTTCCGTTTGTAACGTATCCTCCGGCTTGTCTTTAATAGTCGCTCCTGGTATGCCCTTGCCATCGTCCCAGATATCGGGCAATCGTATCTTATCATCTCTCTCGCAGGGTAAATTGTGCACCACCATATCGTAGCTGATGATTGGTTTAAACATCATTGGCAGTGGCCTTTCAGCCATAATATAAACGTTATAATTTTCGAAAATATAAATGGAATATTGTAACAACTTTGCCTACAAAAACTACAATAGAAAAACTATGACAACAAAAACTACATATGACAGCAAAACTATGGAATACATTACGGAATTACGGAATCTATTGCAATTCCTGTTCCAATCACTCCACACAGCCAATAAAATTCAATCGAAAACCACTCTGAAAATTATTTTGACAATGCATCGACCGCTAAGGTTAATGTGCGCAAAATATTACCCCCAAACAAAACCCACTTCACTCTATGCTTTTATATTCGCGCGAGTGTTAAACAAACTCGCGGCCTGCACATTTAATAGAATAAAAACATTCCATAATATTTGTGGAAAAATTTGTGCAAATTTTCAAATCACATACCGAAAGCGATAATAAACAATGGCCGCCACATGACAGTGTCGAATATGCAGAGTCAGAGGTGTGGGACACAGGCAGGTGTGGGACAGTGTCGCATGCAGTGGCAGGTGTGGGACAGTGTCGCATGCAGTGGCAGGTGCGGTGTGCGACAGTGCCCAGTGGCACAAAACATAAAGCCGAATAACAATAAGCAGCAACAAATATGCGAAAGTTTTAAATGTGAATGCTGCAGCATCTGTTTGGCAGTACATACAACCAAAGAGGAGGTTTCTATCCAAAATTAACAAATTGCCGACAAAGCTTTAATTGACAAACAAAAAAAACCAGCAAGATATAATGCTACAATTTCGGTACTTAGTATTTGAACCTCGCATAAGCTGCTTAACCTCCAATTTGTTCGCGTATGGCCTTTCGCTTGTACCGTTGCATACGTCGCATCTGCGTGGCATCAAGCACGAACTCGTGGTAGTTATCGAAGACGGGAGCTCCCTCAACCTCTGGCTGTACGTCTGCGGACCTGTAGCGATAGCCTGCATGACGGGCTATTGTCATGGCCAAGCGGTTATCCCGTTCACGACGCTCACAAGCCAACTGCCGTGCAGTGGACGGCACCGATGTAGATTTAGATTTAGTTTTAAATTTCATTGTCTTTGGAAAGTCTGAAAATTTTTAATATATGAAACTGAGAATTAGACAGCACGCAAATCACCTGCTAAGCCCACTTGTCTGACAGGTCTCCATTTGGTTTCGGTATTGTTACTCTGGCAAATAAATATTAATGAAATGCATTTCATCAGCGATACCAAATCACAAAATGTGGGCGGAGTTAACTCTTGACTTCACTTCATAAAATTTCAAAATGCAATTACGTTGGACATTTGTCGGACTGCCTTTTTGGTTTTTGTGCTCAAGTCGAGTCGGGTGCAAGGTCCCATTGTCATCTAATTGACAAATGAATGACTTGATTTTCTCTGACAGCATTTGATTCGTTGACTGCAGTCGGGCACAGACGAGGATCCTGAGGCAGGACACAAGCATTTTACACTCATTAAGTTTAATTACATATTTTGCAGGACACCAGTCGGAACGCATTCCATCAGGGCAGGGCTGGCTGCAGCAGCAGCAGCACTTGCAGATGGATGAATATTGTCTCTCTGTTGAGGCGAACAATAGAGCTGAAGCTGGAGCTGGAGCTGGAGCTGCTTTGCTTTGCTTTGCTTTGCTTAATTAATCCTCTACCATAATCTCTGGCCAAGAGTTTTGTCACACACATAGGCTAAAATTGAGCCCTTTGGTATACTTCTGTTTATTCTTTGAATTATGTACTGTGATTTGCCTGCAGCTCATTAATAACCATAAATTATCGTAATGATTTAATTATTTGTTGGCAGCAATCAATTATCCTTAAGGTAATCGATTGGCTGGCTCACATACCGCTGACCCTGTCAATATTTCAACCCATTCTCAGAGTACACATCATTTGCAATCAACTTCAGACTCAATCTAAAAAATCATTAACCATTTATTGCGTATGCATTCACGTAAACTTTTGGAGACAAGAACCTGCAAGTGGAACTGGAACTGGAACTGGAACTGGCGACGACTTCTCCTCACTCTATTTTTGTACGTTGGCAGATCGTAAAAACGATGCTCGTTAGAGGCAAAGTTTTATGCGTTTTATTACATGAGCCCCGCCGCATCTGGGAGGCACCATCTCTTAGTGGCGCTTTTGGTGCTTTCTGTGGCGTCTCTCGACGCACGTAAAACCAAATCAGGCAAATGGACGGGGCAGCGGTGGTGGAGTGCTGCTAGATTTGTTATACAGACCGAGCTGCATGATTGCATTTTATGTTTGTCTTAATTTTTTATGTCTACTTTGCGAGTGTGTGCGAGGCCATAAATAAAGCAACAATCAATTTTCATACGCACTCTTGTGCGACATCGCAATGGGTATGTGTGTGTGTGTGTGTGTGTGTGTATATGTGGGGACACGCAACTTGAGTCGTAAAAAAAAGGCGCAAAAGGAGCAACCGAATTGTAATCGTATATTTTAACATAATATTATTGCACACACAGATGCGAACAAAATGGGCATTTCCATTCGCAGCACTTCACAATGCTTCACTCACACTCGCATCCACAGTGTGGACTCCACACCCAATACATTCCTCCATTCCGATCCACTCTGAGCCGCCCACTCACTTAAACATCATTAAATATGAAAATTCATCTGCAATTTATCAATTATTTATTTATGGCCATGTTCCTTTTTGCATTTTACGCATGTGTTAATGAATAATTTTCTCGTTTTTTTTCTCTCCCCCCCCCACTACATTTTTTGGCTCTTGTTTTCCCTTAACCCATTGTGCGTGACGTGACGACCGTGTGTGTGTGTGTGTGTGTGTGTGTGTTGCCGTTCAATCAATTCGAATTCGCTTTTGCATTTTTATTGCACTTTGACGCATTGAAAGAGAAAGGATGAGTATAAAAATCGAGAGCCCAGAACGTGGACGAGTTGGAGTTCGAGTACGAGTACGAGGAGGAGACTCCTCAAATGTCGCACATTAATGCGTTGTTGGAAATGCTCATTGTTGTTTGTGCGGCGGCTTTTTTTTTATTGCACAAAAGAGCAGCAAATTGCATGTGCGACGAATGTGCGAAGACAGCAGCTGTCCAGACAGCAGACAGCCAAAAGTCCAAGGCAGCAGCCAATCCAGCAATCCTACCCGTCCGAACCAGATCAAACCAAGCTCCTGTTGTCGAGGACCAACACAATTGGGCCTTTGTATGCCCTTTCCTTTGAAGAGGCATTGTATGATTTTTACAAATTGTTTGCAGCCTAAAGCTGTGCAGCTGAGAAAGCAAAAGTCTCTCAGTCTACCACTATAATTGTGGCTTAGTTTTATTTCTAAAACTAATTGAAAACAAATTGAAATTAGCCATAGCCAATGATCCATGAACTGAACCAACAACTGAACATTCTACATTCAGTCGCTTCAGCATGAAATTTTGTAGTCTTGCAGCTGCTTTTCCCATCTATTCTTGCTCTGTCCCAACAGAAAGCTCGAAAGAACCAATAACGAATGTGGGCGACTATTACCCATCGAACATCAGGGCAATGGCTAGGAGCCGCAATCTTTTCTATGTATGTTTTGTATGATCTTTAACAATTGTTTTAAGCGTAAAGATGAAACATTTTCGAAGCTGCCAAGTAAATAATTCATTAATCTCTATGAAAAAAATGTGTATATTTGTGATCTGTGATTAACGTAATACGTGTACGGATATACCTCATTGTCAGAGACTCTAATAACGTCATGTGGCTGCCATAACATCGATGGCGTAACCGTAACAAAATACCAAAAAGTTTGTAATTGATTTTCCAAAACCAATTGAAATGTTTCAGCATTATTATCCATAGTCTGTACGACGCATTAATATCATTCCTCACTCAACCGCTGAATCATGAAGTTGATATTGTTGCAGCTGCTCCTCCTCGCTATCCTGGTGCTGGGCCAAAGAGGTTATCCAAGAGGGTGCCCCATAGGATATAAGCTGATGTATAATAACGAATGCCGTCGGGAAGGACTCTTGAACTCAATGGCCGATGGGTTCATAGGTTAGGACTACACACCCCATAGCCACAAGTCGGTGACTGTTAAATGGAGCGCAATTAAAAATTTGCAATTAAAAACGTATTCCATCTAGCCAAATATTTCTCATTTATTTCTCCTGGCACCAGGAACCATCGATATTCGAATCACTATGCTGAATCGGAAAAGGGTGTTTCAATCTTCGGCGTATCAATTCGAATCAAGCCATTCTTCCTTCTTGTTTCTACTTTTATCTGCCTGTGTGGCACTATGGGTGTGGTTTGGCGGGTGGTGCAACCGTCAACGCGGCATTTTTCAATCAAAATACACACAATTTGCAATTTAAATGTTGATTTCGTTAATGCGAGGGGGGGGTTGAATAACCCAATGGAATGAACACATATGGCGGCCAGTCTCGTGCCTTGGGGCCAGGCCAGCTTTGTTATTAAACTGAAATTCATAGTTTATGCAGAGACTCTGTCTGCCCACGTGTACGAGGGCGTACGGGCATGTGTGTGTGTGTGTGTGTGTGTGTGTGGTTCAGAGAGTTTGGATAAGTGGCCGCGAAATTCGCCGCCTGGCTGCGTTATATGACGAAGATGAATTGTAAATTGCATAGCAAATGAAATCAATTTTAATGCGTATTTGCATTGCTTATGTATACGACAAATGCTGATTAAGCATTCATTAAAACCAAAACGAAACGAACCGCATGGCACGGCACGGCACGGCACGTCACTGCATCGAGCCATAAATTTGTGAGAAAACTGTGGCCAGTATAAGCGGCTTATCAGCGCCCACAGATTCAGAGTGCAGGAGGCTCTGGGTTAATGCAAATTAAGTGTCGCACAAATTAAATTCAAATCCAAATGAACCGATTCTCGATGCATGACATAATATTGCACCATGATCAAATTCTTTTTGGCTTGCATTTTATTATTAAAATTATTGTTCTGCTTTTTTTTTTAGTTCAAAAACAAGAAAACATCAAGAGAACGTGGCTAAAACTTTCAGTAGCTTATCAATTATATAATTTAGTGGTTATATTAATTATTATATTGATTTAAATGCCTTGGACTCTTAGATTGGGCGCCAATCTTCGTTTGTGAGTCACTTTTCCATGTAGGAATGAATAGTTTCTCGCTGAAATTATTAGTCAGAGTTCTCTCTCTCTGGTATGCACCACAGCACAGGCCATTTGACAAGTTGAAGCTCCCCTCAATGTTTCTCAGCATCAGCCTCCTCTTGCCACAACCACGCAACTTGATGCCGCGACTCTACGCGGCTGAAAGAGTACGTCAGGGACTCTCTTGTCCCTGTCTTTGTCGTTCAGGCCATCAGCCAGTCAGGCAGCAAATGAGCAAAGGGGAAAATTACATTTGGGACAAGGCAAGCGTTGCCGTTGCCGTTGCTGAAGTGTGGCATCGGCAAACGGGTCGCCTCCATTGCATTGGCATGCATTACATGGAAAGTTTTTTTTCGACTTTTCTGCCTGGGCCACGCTTTTGCACTGCCAGGCAGCCAGCCAGCCAGCCAGCCAGCCAGCCAGCCAGCCAGCCAGCCAGCCAGTCAACCAGTCAACCATCGAGTGCAAATTAAAGCGAGCAGCGCACGAGGTTAATTTCACATGCATTTCACTAGCAATCAGTGCGTGCTGCACTCAACTGGTAATGCTGCTAGTAGTGGTGGTAGTGATGCCCCCTGGCGATGGCGATGGCACTGTCACTGTCACTGCCACTAGCGATGTTTTGTGGTGGTGAGGGGTGAGCGTGAGCATGAGGGTTCCGGTGGTGTGGTGATGGTGATGGTGGTGTTGGTGGCACTTAGCTCAAGCTACTTACACTGCGCTTTGACTGGCTGATGACTGGATGGTGGGGGACTCTCTGACTGGGGGCGGCGGCGGCTGGTCACCCGCAGTGTGCTCCCCCCCCAACTCTTGTCGTGCCCTAATCCAAAACTCATTTCGCCCACTCTCTCTCTCGCAGTTCGGGGATACGGAAATGAAACTCTATCAAGGGCCCAAAGTGCAGTGCAGTGCAGTGTGCAGACCCGAAAGTTTCTTCTCAGCCTGCGGTTGAGATAATTGCGTGTAACAGGTGTGAAAGACGGAATTTACTATGGAGATAGTGCTCGAGTGCTTGCAGAGTGCTGGAGAGCTGCTGGAGAGCTGCTGGAGAGCTGCTGGAGAGTGGGTTTCCTGCGACAGCACAAATTAAGTTGAAGTTCTTCCATTTCTTTGGGTTGTGTCGCTGACGGGGGGTGGATGGGTGGGGGGGGGGCTGATGTGGCACCACAACTTTCGGGGGCATATCTTAATGGAAATTATTATTCATGCGCATTACGCGACACGCGCTATCTGTGACTCGCCCAGGATTCCGTTCATCTACATATCTACAATTCATTTACAACAGCCAAGTCCCCTACCTTCCTCCGCCCCCTTTTTAATTATCCGACATCGCAAAGAGCAGAGGGGAGAAATAGAGATACTACGCGTACGCTCAAAAAAACTTCATAGCTTATGCGTTTTTAGTGTCCTTTGGTCCTTCTTTGCCATGTACCGTGTGCCGTGTGGCTATGTGTGTCCCCGGCACTACATTCTCATTAGGCCCCTGCCCGGCACGGCCCGGTTGTTGGGTGAAACGAAGAAAAATTGCCTTAGACTGTACTGCTCATCTCTACTTCCTGCTCTCCTACCCGTTTTTCTTTTCTTTTTTTTTGGATTCAGCCGTATCTTGTGGATACACGCACTGCGCAGGGTCCAATTAAATTATTGCCAGGGTCTGTGTCGGCTAATAGAATAAGAAATCTTCTTTCTGCCAGCAAACGCAAAAAGCATATGTTAATTTCGTTTTGCCTTCAGAGAGAGAGAGAGAGAGAGAGAGAGTCTGGCACTCGGCACTGGCAATGGGTCTTTGCGGGGCAGGCTAGAATCCCCGGCTCATTAGGATGTCCTTGCCTTCAAAACACTTGAAAGGGAATTTTTAATCCAAGCGTGTGAGTAATCTATGGAAAGATGGGTCTTGGGCTTGGGCTTGGGTTGGAGCTGGGTGTTGGCAAACTTTGCCATTAGGTAAATGTGTAAATGTGCATTGCCGCTCCAACAAATCGCAACAACTGTTAATGTTAATTATATTATATTTTCCTTTTGCTCCAACAACACACACACACACACACACACACACACAAAGGAGCCGAACCCCTGGCCAGGCTCAAAACTTTTGAGCCCTTTTAATGATCTTGCTGCTGCTGCTGCTGTTGCGTTCCCAGGTGCGCAACGAAACAAATAAAAATAAAAAAAAAGGGGAAAACTTTACCAAGACCCGCAGCTTTTGTGCAGCTGAATGCAAGGATGCCACAAGGTCAGGCGCCCAACCCAACACAGCCACCACCCACCAGGCAATCATTCAGCGACAACTGCAGTCATTTACTGGTAATCATAAGTTGGGATAGTATGCTCCTCCATCATTTTGTATGCCGCGACTTTGGTGAATCTTCTAGCAGCAGAGAAGTGTGGCATGCCACGCTGCCTGCTGCTGCCGCAAACGCATTTCATGCAAATGAAACATAATGAAATTGTAAAAGTTAGTCTCACCAAAAGATACAATTTACATTTCTCACAGACAATGGATGGGGTGGCAGAGTACATGCAGATTAATGGGTTGGGGGGTGGGGCGCAAAGGATAAGGTGCTGCAGCTTCAGCAGTAAAGGTGCTGGTGCTGGTGCAAAAGGTGCAAGCGGCAAGCGGCAAAAACTTTGACATTTTTATGTGGTTTTGCGATTTGCTTAGAAATTGTCTTCAGCGTGGCGTACTTGACATTTAAACGTGTCGCAAACATTTCCCCCGACAAGTTTATACCACGATTTGGGTTGGCAGTGGATGGCAGAGCGCTTAACTTTTGTATTTGTAGATGCAAATATCCACTGACAGTTTGAGATGCATTGGAGCATGTCGTGCAGCATCCGCGAAGAGCCATGACGACTGTTTGGCAAAGGTATCCATGGGAAATTGCAGAACGTGTTCAGAATGAGAGTTGATCAAACAATGTGGAGCAGTTTTTTGCGTAGAACTTCTGCTGATTTTAATTTATTTTATATTACAAAAAAAAATAATAATTCATGCCTAGATTAAATATATTTCCTACAAATTTATTACAGAATATTTATTTAAAAGTGTTTTAAATATATGTAGACTAAATATGGTAAAATTATTTAAATAAAAGTGAACTATATTTTGCTTGCATTAAGAAATCGAATATAAATATTTAAATATTGTTGTTTTCTTTTTACCAAAAAAAGAAATGAATCTACAGATAGTCATTGCATTTTTTACGCTGCAAATATCGAACTCAAACTTAACAATATTAAAAACAATGCAAAACACATGCAAAAGATACGAGTATAGTTTTTTTTAAATTTATTTCCAACTTTGTTTTATTATTATACATACAGCATAAGAACACTGTGTGCCCAGCTTCATTCTTTTGACTATCATCTTTCTTGTTTCAGAGAGTCTTCTTTCAGGCTCTCGTATATGTTGGATTTTATGACGGGATAATTCTATTTTAATTGAAATTTTCCACAGAAGTCAGAAGCATCCGTTTGAAGGCTAAAAATGTGTGCCGTAAAGAGACTGCATCCTGCCTGCAGTTTATTAAGTTCATGCATCAGACACGCAGCAGTTTATTGGCTTTCCACACCATTTGGCAGGTTAATATAATTTACCGATTACAGCCGAACTACATTGAAAATTAATAAGTTGGCATGAATGCGAAATGCCGATGGAAATGCTGTGCTATTAATTGCAAATAAATATAATAATATTTAACATTTGACTGGAAAAGGATTTGCACATACACCCAGTCTCGTTTAAAGGATGCCAAGTATGCCAAGCGCACATTTAATATTTTCTAGCCGAGAATGGGTGGATGGGAAAGGGGTGGAGTGGGCTGAAAAGCCCGTTCCCGACTCGATATATTGCTTAATATCCGTTTTAATTTCGAGGCTGCACTTTATTCTGTATTATGGCGCATAAATAAAATCACAGCCAAGAGGCCAAAAATGTCGGATGTCGCAACAGACAGCAGCTGAAAGTGAAGCTATAGCAGTGGCCTGGACCAGAACCAGGCCCGAGCTCGGGTCTGAATTCAGTTGCTATCAAAATACAGTGCGAGAAATGCTGCACAAACATACATATGTACATACATAATTTTTTCGGAGAACAGTTGCACAATTTATTGTCGCATGCAATTAGGCGGACTCGTAAATTATCCGAGACTGTCGCAACGCACAGGAAAATAAATAAAATTAAAGAACAGCAAAAGAACGGAAAAGCGAAGCACAAGAAATTTATTTTAAGGAAACTATAATTCATAATTTGCTGCCAGTGGCTACTGCTCCGGTGACTCTTGGTATTTATGAGCAATTGCGGGACGTGGCAAAGATTCACTAAAGGATTCTTAAGATCAGCAAACAATAAACATGGGAAAATTCCCCCCAGCTACACGCACAAACACACACACACACACACACACACACCAAGGAAACTACGAGTGCGATATCAAAAGCCAAATGGTGTAAATATTCCCATTGTAAGCCAGAACATGTTTGGAAATCTTAAAGTATCCCACTTTAGATGGTGGGAGCAGGGGGCACGAGAAATGCAACACTTAAGAATTCAATTGGTGAGGCAACAACCAAAACCCACACAACTCTCTTTATACGTCTGGCTGTGTGTGTGTGTGTGTGTGTGGCTAGTTTACCTTTTCAACAGGAACAGGAACAGCAGCAGCATCAGACGAGAATCGTGCATTAGCAGTACAGTTTTGTGGCATAAAGAAAGCTCCTTCTCCGTGGTGTGAGTGCGAATGTGCCCAGCTCAGTCAAAGCACCCGGACGCAAACAACAAAACGCCCATTAGGTTGCACAATAAAAATGTTTAAAATACTATATAGAGCCATATGTATGTATGTATGGGGATATACAGAGCTCCAATGCGGAGGAGCTTAATACCAGATAAGAGAACGACTTTCTAATGCTCTGCAATAGATAAAAATTAATAAATATTAATACAAATAAATACAAAATAAAATATAGAAAATATATGAAAAAATACAAAATCAAATTTTAATAAAATACGCATATAAAAATTAAGAATAAAATAAATAAATAATGCAACAAAAATTAAATAAAAATCAACAGTTAAAGAAAATAATTATGATCGAATTTTTGGTGACAAAATCATAAATAAAATTTTAACAATTATACCCTAAATATAATATATGCTATAGAAAATCTATACACAAGAATACAAAAATTACAAAAATTACCTTTTTTGAAAGCCAGAAATATTATTTGAGTATTGCGTAACTTATGGATATCAATGCAATCTCTCGTGGGTGTGTGGATCTCTTCCCTGCCAAGATCCTGCTGTTCCTTAATGCTAGTGTATCCACTGTACCGTGTAGAGCCGACCGCTTCTGCCCAGCTTCCTGCTACAACAATGCTTGGGGTACTTTGTTGTGCATAAATAGCCAGACTGTTTGCACTTTTAGACGCCTGTACGTGTCTTGTGGCATGCCTCAGCAGCTTAAAGTTTACCTCAAGCAGCAGATTTAACTCTGCACAGAATCCGGAGTACCAAGTGCCAAATGCCACGCTGCGTATACTCAACACGCAGCAAATCAGGGCTGGGCTCCTTTTCTTTTTTTGCATGGCCCAAATGGTGGACAGGCCGTCAATATAAAACGCGCCAGCCTGGCCATCGCCGCAACACATTTATGACAGCAGGCCCATCCTTTTTTTTCGCCATTAACCAAATGCGACGCTGATGAGCGGGGGTGGGGGCTGCACTGGCAGCAGCGCACTTAGCGGCAGAGCCAGGACCAGGCAAAGCTAGCAATAGAAGGACCAAAACCAGGCCAGAATGGCTGGCTGACTGGATGGCAGTCAAACCAATGAGTGTCCTTTGGCT